>JXOS01028215.1:0-10122 GCA_001015075.1 Cirrula hians
CTTTTACACGCCTTTGGTGTAAATAATTTCTAGCAGCTTTATTTCCAGGCCCATGCCCATGACACCTCTTGAAACGAACACAAGCATAAGTACACATTTGAAATCAGCATATACCGTGTGGCATTTAGTTGTTTGATATGCATTTCATTTAAAGTTAAATATAATTTTCGAAAGCGTTTTGCATGGAAAAAAGTTTTCGCACAGCTTTTCGATTATCATGTACGCACTTCATCATTTGCTGTCTTCTAGCAGCTGAGTGGGCAGCAAAGAAAATCGAAGAAAATTGAAAAAATCTACAGCACAGCAATAACAACGTGTGGCAACAACAAAACGTTGTTTAAATGCTCATAAATCTTTGATACCTTTTGCGGTTTTCATAGCGACCATGATTTATGCAAAAGTTTATCAACTGGCAGCGCCTGCTGTCATATCTGCGCCTGCAGCGACGCAACATTTGCAAATTTTTAGAAAATTTCTTTGCAATCTTTAGTCAGAGCTCTTTGTGCTTTTTGTGTTGTTGTTGTTGGTAGTGTTGTTGCATATAACGCTATAGATGGTTTTTATAATTCAGCTATTGTCCGATGTACCTTTCATGGTTGTTTAACTTTTTTTGTCTGCATGTCCACAGCGTCGCCATGCAGGCATTGCGCGCGGCACAACCCCAGCTGCCGGCCAGAGATTTGCCTTGTCCAGCGCGGCGTGACGCACCGTGCATTGCCAAGCGTACCCAAATGGGATATCCTTATAATGTTGCCACATCGTAAAGCACGGCGGTGAAAGAAAGCGGCCGAAGGGAATGAAAAGCAAGAAAAAAAAAACAAAAAATAAGGAAAGGAAAGGAAAAAAGAAAAAAAAATATAAAAAAACAAAGCACAACACATTGTGGCATGGCAGAGTGTGTGGCAGCCGGAGATGTTGCATTAAATGAGCAAAGTTATGATTATCATAATTTTTGTAACGTGAGTTTTCATGTGGAAAAGATGAAACATCATCGTCTCCACTAGCGCGCCAGTGCTAGCGCGTAGAGGGCAAGCTTCTTGTTGCTTGCTGTTGTTGGCTGTTGGTTGTTGCTTGCGTTGTGTGTAATTGAAGTCATCACTATAATCATGCAGAAGTGTGTGTCTGNGACTGTGTTTGTGTGTGTGTGTGTGTGTATATGTNAGTCACTCCTGATTTTTTACCTCCAGTTTTTGGCGCCCGCCAGCCAGTCGCCAAATTGTTGTGCCATACTTACGCACACGCACACGCACATGCACACACAGAGGCACGCGCACTCTGCTGCGCTTTGCTGTTTCGTTGACTGTTGTGCTTATTGTAGTTGTTGTGTGGGTTTGGTGCGCGCTGGCACATACTTTCTGCTACAGCTACGCCACGGTCGTTGTTGTTGTTGTTGGGATCAACGTGTGCTTATTTCATGTTTTCGCAAAGAAAGCACTAAAGCCAGCATTTCTCAATTGCAAAAATTCTGTGCGTTTAATAAACACAGCTCTCAGTCTCTGCTTGTGTGCGTGTGTGTATGCGTGTGTATATGTGTTTGTGTGTGTGTGTATGTGCGTTGTAGCGTATTTAATAATAATAGCATTTTGTGTTTATTGTGCGTTCGCTTGCGCTTTTTAGCATTTGTATGCTTTAGCGCTGTTTGCTTGGCATTGGTTGGAGGTCAGACGTGTTGTTATGTCTTATTAGTTAAGTATAATCCATTTCATTGTTTAAGCAATAATCTGGCATTAAGTAAAGCGACAGGGTATGGCACTGCTTGGTAGTAGCATGTCAATGTATTTGCCATGGCAGCCATGCTCTCGAGGTGAATTACATTTGGCATGTGGGGTTACCGTGATTCGGTCCAAGTGGAAATGCTTGTCGACAGGCGTGTGTCAATTGGTACTGCGATACAATGAGTCACAAACACCCGTCCCTATACGCTGAGGCTATTCATTTTTTCTTTAGAGCAATGCCGAAAAGTAGGCAATAATTTTATTGCGTTGAAGCCGCTCAGCAATAAAAATTCAAATATATGACAAACTACTCTCAGTCGACTTTGAAATTTCTTAATTATTTCTTTTTAATAGAATTATTCAGAGAACAGATACTTGAGCTTTATTTGCGATGATTCTATGAAGTTTTAGAATTTTTTGTCAGCTGTAAGTCAAGGAACTTCCCATTTGGTAAAACAAAACTTTCCTGCACGATAAGTTTGCCGACAATTCAAAAATGACAGAATAATTGAATGGAATGTATAAATTAGGTAAACTTTGGTATGTAAATACGTTTCAGGAAGTCGTTCCCAAAGGAAGGATTAAAAATATACTAACAAGGTTCCAAGACCACATAATAGGGCGGCGGACAGCGCCTGAGATTAATAGAATCCAACAGTTAGACGGCGCATGCATAAAGACTAGTTCGGTACCTAGACCATTGCAATTGACAGTGGCTCTTACCTGAGCATTTGACTTGCACTACGGGGCTCAATGCCCAGCGGTACCAGGTACATTATCCTATAAATATATACGTGATTGTGCAAATAGTGCCGTTATGGTCATTGGTGAGGTAGCCTATTGGCTGTAATGCGATGGCTGTGGTAGCATAAGCCTCCAGGTAAGTTGAGTCCAGGAGGGTTTGCAGTTATTGGCCATTGTGGTTGCCTTAAACCACAGTGTTCTGCACACTCTACCGGGTACATTGCGCCCGGGTCCCACCCCAGGGGTGTTCATAAATGAAGGCCAATGGATACCATATTGACCTCTACACCATTGTAGGGTGTGGGGGCCTCAATGGTTTGGAGTGAGGCCTATCTAAAACCTCTGCTGTGATGAAGACCACAGTACCCATGTTGCTTCTAAGGACAACACCACCCCGGACTAAAGAGTCTATACCCGCGATATGGGCTACCAAAAGCACTACGTCGCACCCAAAGACAGGGTCCTCAGCAGGGACAAGGCCCTGGGCTTGCGGACACCCTTATTAGGACAAAGGTTCCACTGAGAGCTTCCCGATTGCTATAATACGTCTACCAAATCCAGCTTACTGCATAGCCTGGGCTTGGCGACCCATTCGCGACAGACCAGCATATTGTTCGACCCGAAGGCTTTCCAATTACCTGGTCCTTAAGGTCACTTCCGATTTCGGGATAATCCCGAGGCCGGCACACCTCATTCAAAAACAGCAAACGGCTAACAACAAGAACAGCGTCACTGGAACACAGGAACGAAAACGTTACAGGAACACAGGAACAAGACGGCACTGGAACACAGGAACAAACTAGGTAGAGTAGACCTCTTAGCAATCCATGGTGTACACAGTACACACTTTTCACTAACAATGCTACTACCTTGTTGTGCTGGTCATGTTAGGCGCCACATTTTGAGTGGAAAGTGGCATATGGCAGCAACAGCTGTCGGTCACACCAATCCACCAAGGCAATTAACTCGAACTCAAGAAACAATCACTGGAGTGTTGCTTTGTAAAACATGTATACCATAAAATTATCTGACTCCAGTGCGAGAATTTAAAATAATTAATATTCGTATAATCTTAAATTATTGGGTCCACTGCAATCAACGTCTTGGCAAGGTACCAAAAATTGTTCAACAGATAATGCCCATCAACAAAACGCAGATCGTGGTATTCACACAATAAATTTAACAAGTGTGGCGGGACGAGCTTAAGATATAGGGCGATAACAAGACCAGCAGCAGAATTGTGCAGTTTATGGAAAAACTATTCAAAAATACGGCCAACAGCCCAACAATAAAATTTCTAACTTGGAACTAATTTCAGAGAGAATTTTGGACTTTCGTACAATACAAGAGCACGTGACTCGTACTTGTCGAGCAAAACTCAGATTTCACCAACTAAATTGTAATTTACATAAATACAGTTCCTGGTATAGCAGATATCCAGAAATTTGCAAGGGAGTCAATGGTTCAGTGGTAGAAACTAGGAATAACTTTTAACAGTAGAAGATGAACATTCAGGCACACATTTAAAAAATTAAACACATGTGTGATGTGAACATCAGCTCCCTAAATAACTTACCAAGTTGCTCTGTCTCCCCCAGCCAGCGAGGAAAATGATGGGCACTTTGTATTCCCATGTTTGATCAGCAACCAGTAATATTTCCNTATGGGCACTTTGTATACCAATGTTTGATCAGCAACCAGTAATATTTCCAAAGCCTGAGCAGTCCCGCTAACGAGTGTTTGTGGAATGAGAGGAGTGACGATAAGAAGCTTGAAAAGTTATGCAAGTTATTCCCGAGAATGACTAGTAATCAAATCGTGAATGATCCAATAAATCCAGCCGAATCATATTATATAGAAAAATGAATGCTTGCCTGTACCAACGGTGAGAACAATGTGGAACTATGTCGCCAGTATGATACTCGAGTTTGACTGATTTTTTTCTAAACCCTATTTCTATACCACATAAGTGTACTTACAGTCCCTATAAGTTTGCTCTTNATACCACATAAGTGTACTTGCAGTCCCTACAAGTTTGCTCTTTTACATTGCTCAGCAAATATCTTTCATATAGCGAGTAACTACTTGTAGGTCAAAATGGAACGCGATACAAACTTAGACTTAACAAAATCCTTTTAATAATCCATCAAGATCGATTACAAAATAACCATCAGTCTTTCAAACGGTAGTAAAAATTCTATGACAGAAAGTTATATGCCGATTTTGCTCATATTATGAAAAATTATGGCACAGGCTTTGGTTACATATCAAATTTCGGTACTATGCGATCAACACTTGGCTTTCAGACTAATATCCGTGAAATCCGGAGTAAAGGATCTATGGGCGGAACGAGAAATTCAGCAAAAATTTGATGACAGCAAGTTATAAACCGATTTTGCTCATATTATTAAAAATTATGGCACAGGCCTTAATATGGTTACATACCATATTTCAGTACTATGCGATCAACACTTGGCTTTCAGGCTAATTTCCGTGAAATCCAGAGTAGACGTTCTATGGGGGAACCAAAAATTCAGCACCGATTTTCATCACATTTTACAAGGTTATGCTAATGACTCACACATTCATCCTTAACAAATTTCGGTAGTAGTCAATAAAACGCTTGACTATTTTACCGATTTCCGTGTTATCCGGAGTGAACGTAAAATCGAAGGTATCCGAAATTGTTGCCCGATTTTCATGAAACTTTTCAATGTCATGATCATGACTCACACATGCTTCCATACGCAATTTCATTATAATGCAATGAAACCTCTGGCTGTTTTACTGATTTCTATGAAATCGGGAGTAAACATTCTATGGGAGGTACCCGAAGTTATACACCGATTCGACCCATTCACGAACTCGTTCTTATTTTTTCTAAAATATGTTCCCAACCCGAATTTCATTACTCTAGCTAAAAAATTACTCGTTATCGTGCTCACGAACAGACGAAGATATAGCCTTATTTTGTTTATGTTGTACATATTTCTCCAAGAAACAAAAGATCGGAAATGATTATTTTTATGCACTACTTTGCACAAACCCATAATGACTATGACTTTTAGTATAAACAGAGGGCAAGACACAGCTGAATAAAATTCCTTTGTTTAACGAAAAAAAGGAGATATTCTGCATCCACTCCTATATATGACTATGTGTGAAGATTTAGTCCGTGGTAATTTTTCCAGGTCAGACGCCCTAAAGAGGCGTTTAACGACTTAGATCATAATGAAACTAATATGTACCCATAGATTAACCTCGCAAATGGTGGTAAGGTTAGGATTGATATGATTTAAGGGTGTTGTGGGTGTGGTGGAATTGTACAATCGGTACATAATAAGTGGTATGTCTATAAAATTACTCAATCATTTTAATTTCACGCATACACCGCAATAAATCTATTCATACAACCATCGACGTGCCGATACCACCCATCGACTTACAGTTGAGAAATTAACAAGATTGGCGCTTTAATCTTTATGAACAAGATACCTTATTTCTTGTAGTTGTTTGAGTATCTTAAAGTCGTTTTTCAAAGAAGTGCAAAATATTTGGATATTGGGTGTTTTTTTTTTTTATTAAAAGTGAGGTTAAGTTCGTAAAATACCACAATAACCTTCCAAATCCAAAATCTCAAAAATTTATTTCGAAAATGTTTAGATTTTTTATGCCAATGGTAATTTTTTCCGTGGTGGAACCGTTACATAATTTCCATGATCCCAACAATCCAAAATTTACTAAATCATTGTTCCAAACCATGGTTTTTGTTTTAATATCCATTAGGCCATCCATCATGAGTGGAGGTATTATAGATTTGTTCAAAGTATGTAATACATAGAAACAACCGTTACCGGCTATATGTCCCTTAGAGACATATTCATAGAATCAAACATAAAAAAAATAATAAAATAAAAAATATAAAAAAAGAACATTCGAATTAGCGATGTCTATCTGTCCATCTACGTTTTTTGAGATTGATCGATGAACTTTCTTTTCTAAACATACAACTAACGTCTAGTTTGTGAATGGGCAAAATCGGTGAATAGCTTCGGGTAGTTTTCGTAGAACATTTATCTCTGATTTCATGAAAATAAGCCTGAAAGCCAAGTGTTTCATCATATTCTACTGAAATAGAATCGTTTTTCGGTTATTTGTATAATATTCTACAATTTCAGAAAAATCGGTTCCGAACTGTGGATTCTCGTTACATAATTTTGACTTCCAATGTCACGATAGTTTGAGTAAATGACAGATATTTCAACAAATGTTATTGAGATTTGGGTTTTAGACATTTTTAGGTAATTGCCCTATTATTCGAAGCCTAATCGGACTAAATTTTCGGCTACATCGCATAGACGTTGTAACCCTGAAATTATTAAATTTATTAAAAACCAATTGTTTCGTCAGGATCAACTGAAATTTGGTATTCTTATAAAATTTGACTTCTATCAATTTCATGACTGATGGGTATTATGAAATCGGTCTTGACCGACTTTTAGATTGAGCTTGTTGGTATATGCAAAAATTAGCGTTATAGGCCCAGAATTTCCATTACCTCCACTGAACATGCAAGCTCCTTACACATGAAAAATTCAAGTACACCATTTTAAAGAAAATTAAATGGGTTGATTTTATTCTAATTTAGAAATTTTAGTGCGAGTCCAACATACGCAAAGCTCCAGTATAGCCCCACAATATTTGTGTTAGTTATGTTTTTGTGAATCGAAAGCAGTTTGTGACATAAACGAAAATCCGAGTTGAAGCATTTAAAGTTTTAGAATAGAGACCCTAGGGAAAATACAAAATTCAGACTAAGCTGGAGGATTTTGAAAAAATCAATAAAAAGAAAAAATAAATAAATAAAATAAAAATTTGAATGATTTACATTTTGAACAGACTATGCCAGCTCTTGCAGGTAGCTTTTTAAAACATTAGATTTCTCCCACCAAGTATTTTATTCAATTTCAAGTGTTGCAATATTAAATATTGAAATGTAAATGTGTGCTTCAAAATGTTAACAACAACAATAAGTTATAAAATAAAATTAAGTGAATAAAGCAAGTGGCCGCTAATATTTGGTTAGCAAAAATTAATAAAAGGTCATTACAAAAATAAAGTATCATCAACACTGCGGACGTCTTGACCAGTGACTTGAGCGCGCAGTTCTAGAGGAACTGCTGTGCAGATTCTCGAAATTATTCTTTAAATGGCAATTAGTCGGCGTTGCTAGCAACCGCAGTTTGCCATTGTCCGGTGTTGCCACCACACTAGCGCAGTACAGCCGACAGTCGATAGAGGAGCTGATTTTCGTCAGCCGCGTGCTAGTGGGCACATCGGTACGCGTTTTGGTCACAACGACCAAACTGCTATTCGAAATCAGTTTTGATGAGCGCGCTGTTGTGGTCGGAGTATTCCAGGCCGTAAGCGGTGTGCGGCTTGTGCGATAAGTGTTTCCACCGCTGCGAGCGCTTTGTGGCAACAGTGGTTTATTAAAGCGTTTCCGCTCCCAGTCGCGCGCTATGACGCTGAGTATATTCTCACCTTGTATGTGGAATGGCTTATGCGTGTGCTGTTCGTACTCTTTGACCAGCTGCTTGAGTTCATCTTCAATTTTGGGCAATTTGTTCGCCAGCATTTTGCGTTCCTTCTCCTCTTTCAGCAGCGTACCGCCGCGATTGGTGTAGCGACTAGGATCACGCACATCCAAAGCCAACATGCGCTGCCAAAGCTCACAGCGCTTGGCGTACAGCTCGAATATGCGTCGGTTATCTTCATAGTAAGTCTTCAAATCGTGCAATTCCATTTCATGCAACTCGATCAGATCATCCGTATAGCAGGTGCTGTTGAATTTAACAAATTGCTTGCGCTGCAGCTCCGACATGTAAGTCTTCTCCCACATCACACGTATTTCCTTGCGCAACTCCTCCAGGTAATGTTTGATATTCTGACTTTTGAGTGCCTCACAGCGCTTGACCTCCATATAGAGCGCTTCATAGGTTTGCTGCGTATACTCGCTGTACTTGTCGAATTTACTGCGCGTCTCCGGTCCAGTGCCAAGTCTGTTCCAGAGCTTGTCCAGCTTGCGACGCATGGCGTCAATTTGTTCACGCACCTCTTGCACCTTTGCAGCATAACGCTGACAGGCCTGTTCGAGTGTTTTGAAGGTGTGCTCGTTCAGCACGACATCCGCTGTATGGAGCAAGCGTTCTTCAATCGGATTGCTGACGGTCAGCTCCAAAGCCTTCAAGTAACCATTCACCTGGCGGCGCAACGCTACCAGTCGTTTGCTACGGTGCTCACGTTCACGCTTAAGCCAGTCCAGGTTATCGCAAAATTTCGCCAGCGCGCTCTCGCTAGGAAGCGGATCTAGCGTCAACTCTAAGGGTTCTTCGCCCAGCTCATCACACAAGCTGATCTGCTGTGCAATGAGCTGCCTCAGCTCGTTTTGCTTTTCAATCAGTTCGGCACGTAAAAGCTCCACCTTCTCCTTCAATTGCTGTTCAATCTCGTAGAGACTGAGGTCGCGTGCCGGCATCTGTACTGGAATATTCAACTGCTTAGACAATGTTTGCACCTCATTGGCCAGCTCCGGTATCGAATCTTCCATCTGCTTCTGCCGCTGCAGCGACTCCTGCACAACATCATTGTAATAGTCGCGCGTAAACTGCTTCAGCCGATTCAGATGAACTTTTGTTGTTTCGCGATTGAACATGTGCCGCCAGATTTCAATCAAATCGCTGAGAAAGTCATTTGTGATTGTTTGCACATCGAAAATGTCCTCATCGTAAAATGAATCGTCCATTGCCAAAACACGATCTTTGTCGCCAACTGAAGGGAGATATTTATCTTTCATTCCTACTTTTTAATTTATAATCAGAATTATATTTTTTTATTCGCATTTCAATTATTAATTTTCTTTTGTTTGTATTTAATTGATGATGATTTAAAATTGTTATAATTAATTTTTTAATAGTTTTTTTTTTAATTAATTTTTTTTTTAAATTTTCTTTTCATTTTCGTTAAAATTTTATTTATTTTTTTTTTAATTATTTTTTATGTTATTTTTTTATTTTAATTAATTATTTTATTTTATTTTATTTTTTATTTTGCATTGGTTGGTTGGTTACGGATCCTCCTCATTGAAGGAGGAACACAGACCAGTTAATAGATCCCTTGTGTGGCCCTAGCTGGTGAGTTCATCTATCAACCGTTATTTGCGTAGAATTGAGCACTTTCGTCCCATCTGATGACGATTCCTAAATTGGGCTAGTCCGTTTAGACTTGTGTATTCCAGTTAAGCCAATTTCTCGAATGGTCTACCCAGTAGTTTCTGTCTGCTTCAGCTTCGTCACTACAGTGTCGGCAGATATCTGACACGGGAAGGTTTATTCTTCGACCGTGTTTTCTCGCGGTTATGTGTCCTATGATGAGTCCAACGACCTGGCCGATGTTGTCTTCCCCTCAGTTTTCCATCTTTCGTTTGCGATGTTGAGGAAGAATTTGTTCACCTCCAGATTATAGCTCAGTGTTGGCTGTTTTGCATTCATTGCAGTAGTGACGTCCGGGAGGGCATTTCCCTTCCTTGCAAGTTCGTCAGCTACGCAGTTTATTTTACTTGTTTTCATTCTATTTATTTATTTTTTTTTTTTTTTTATTTTTT
>JXOS01028266.1:0-16855 GCA_001015075.1 Cirrula hians
TTCAAAAATGCTCAGCTAAATCAGATTAAACATATCCCGAATCATTCAACATATATTGAAACTTTCAAAGCTTTTTAGCTTTGTCTTGTTTTGGTACAGATATTCACTCATTTACTTATACTAGATTACGTTTTTGAATACTTTCTGCTTCCAACCAATTTAAAGGGAGCTTATGACAGCACTTATCCAACACTCACTTCATTTATGCATGTTTCGCAAAATTGCGGCAGTCGTAACAACTTGTATACTGGTGGCAACATACAGAACCCAGTACACACCAAGAACATTTTGTTGCCATCGGAATTCACATTGTGCATGTTTCCAAATAGTATATACAGCTGACTGGTTGTCAATGTGAAATCATGCAGCAATGTTACAACCAATGTCAGCGAATTAACATCATTGATAACATTCACCAGCAGACATAGTTCCTTTACCATTACAAAGATACTGGATAAGCGTTCCACGCGAAGCTGCTCGCTTGGGAATTTTCGCAACAAATAATCACGCTTAAGCAGCTTCTGTAGAAGTCGAAAGCGTATGCGTATTATTTCAGTGGCATTCATGAAAACATAGCCACTTATTTGCGGACCTCCAGTAATAAACATGTACAACCAGGTACCAAACATGATACTGCTGAAATTATGTTCTGTTATATTCGGAATTAGCGCTGTCAATGCGGCACTATAGACCACTGTGATGACTGTCAGGACTATGATGTTCTTCATCATCAGTTTGTCATAGTTCAGCTTGGCGCCAAAGTCTCTTTGCAAACAATCGTCGATAGCCTGTATACGCTTAAAAAATTCAATGTGCTGTGGTGCCTTATAATTCATGGCGCACAAGCTCACAACGAACATAAGGTACGAAAAGACCAACTCCATTACTGCAATAACCAAATGCAGTATGTGCAGGCTCTGCAATTTAGCAATAATTAGCGGATCGCTCAGGTTTATGTACAGCATATAAGTGAGCAACGAGAAACCCAAGGTTCCTGTGAAAGTAGTATAGAGCCGCGTCCAAGCATTCGAGACAAACCTGGAACGATACTTCCACATGCCATTGCAGCAGATAAGAAATTGTATGAAGTATAAATAATGCGCGCAGGCATAAATTGTTTGCGGCTCATCGAAGAAATACAGCAACGACATTTGGGACGATATTACTATTATAACCATGTGGTACGTTGTCAACTTCAGCACACACTGCCCACCAGGAATATCATTATTTCAAATCAGTGCGTTAGTTGGAATTACCGTAATTTATCGAATAGAAGTGCATGACAGAAATTTAGTAATTATGTTGCAGCGTATGTAATATTTCACCCTAACAAGATAAAATGTCCAGATAAATAAATTTTTGCTTTTATATATATATAATAATTTTTTTTTTTTTTTTTTTTTTTTTTTTCCCCTCCTTTTTTTTTTTTTTCCCCTAAGGGTTTTTTTTTTTTTTTTTTTTTTTTTTTTTTTTGAGTGAGTGAAAAATNTACGATAAATTCATGTTCTGAGATATTCGGAGAATTTTAGAGTTGCTTTAAAATGCGTTGTCATTTTGTCAGTCTGTTAAAGAATTTGATAATATAATTTACGAAAACATCTAAGCAAAACTAATATATCATATACCTCTGCTACATCCCTTTACTCAAAATTTGAATTTTTACGGCTATTGCACCCTGAAAATATCAATTTGTCAACAATAATGACATCGGCTCTGAGCACAGCTATGAGAAACCTTAAANTGAAAAATTGCCTGCAATACTTTAAATTAAAATATATCTAACTATTTTAAAAATGTATTGTANCTTAAAAATTGCCTGCAATAGTTTAAATTAAAATATATCTAACTATTTTAAAAATGTATTGTAGTTTCAGTGGTTTCGATAAAGGTACATGCGAGNTTTTAAAAATGTATTGTAGTTTCACTGGTTTCGATAAAGGTACATGCGAGTACAGCTCTTGAATTTTATACTCCAACCTCCCGAGAAACAGGACGGACTCTACAAAATGATTTTCAAACAGTTTTCTGCTCCAAGGCAAACATGAGATTGAGCCTAAATTTGCATGCTTATGTCTATTCTTGTTAAAAGCAGAATATCAAAGTCGGGTTAGTTACCAATCTTTAATAAGCTTTTCATTTCACAAAAGCATATCTAATACAAAAATATCATCGACTAAGCTAGTTTCTGGGTTTAATAGGACGAGCAACTAATTTAATTATTCATATCAAAATATTATTCATGTTTATCGGTTTCTGTGACTCATTTTCTTTGAAAATAACATTTGAACCTACTAATATTTATATCAATATCAAAGCAATTGTAAAATTTAATTTTGTTTTGATAATAATTGTGAATTCATTGCCATTAAACACTCTTTTCGTGTTAAGAGGTATAAAGGGGGTTACTATCAATTTTATCCGATCCAGCACATTTTAAGAACTCAAATTGTTGATATTAATATCATACTAAATCACAAATTATATAAGGACTTATTGCTCAAAAACCAGAATGTGGTTCACATGGCACATTGATAGGTTATACTAATAACATATTACATACAAAATTTCAATTAACTAAAAACGTATGTCTTGTTGCTCTCAAACTCGAAACAACGAATGAAGAAAGCCTTATAAAAGAAAATAGTAAATATAAATTAAATTCAAATTATATTCTTTAGAAATTTTACTATGCATACAAGCAAAACAAAGGGAATAATTGTTATTGATTTCGAAATCATCATGGACGAGCGAAGCGAAAGCGAGGGAAGTGTTAGCAGAGCTAACTTGCAAATGGCTACACCAAATTAAATACAAAAAGACGACTAAGTAACTTGAATCAATCAGGCAAAAAACAAAAAAACACAATTCAGTGGATGAAGGGAGCATATACAACAAAACATTAATAGCCGACAATCATGGAAAAAGTAATATTAAAAACCAAAATCGGTTTGCATCTCACGACAAAAATGCAGATGCCGAAAGGGCGAGAGAGACAATTGAAGCGAATATCAATGAGGAACCTAATTATATGCGAAACCCTTCTCCAATTATTATTCCAAATGTAACAAATATAAGTTGAATGAGGAAGAAAAATTCTTTTACAGATAATTTCTTCAAATGACTTTAGATATAAGACGCTTCGAGAAAGTCAGCACTTCGTTAAGCACTTAAATCATAATAATATAAATTTGCATAAATATCTAGTGAAACAAGAACCTGCTTATAGAAATTAAATCAGCTGTAAAACACATTACGAATGCTATAGTTAGTGTGCTTCCACCGAGTACAAATAATTAAAATGTCTAATGCCACCGTTGCCAAGAGAGAAGAGAGAAGGGAAAGGGATTAATTGTGTTTAATGTGAATTGGGAAGCTTTACCTCTGATTGTCTAAAATTAAAGAATACTCCAGTCAAATGTGTGAATTGCACGCAAAGCCATTCTGCGAATTACAAACGGTATCAAAATAATAGCATGCATAAATTATAAGTTAATAACATTAGTGGCATGAGTAATAATGGTAATAAAAATAGCAAGCAGAATAAAAACACGTTATCTTAAGTAAATATTTTGAAAAACAACTTTGTATGAAAATAACATTCAGCAATATTCTTTGAGTCTCATAGACTCATTTTACTAGCCGTACGTTCTTCAAATTAAAAGGTTATGACACATTGACCACCAATTAAGTGCACGATAATGCGCAAGTAAAAGCACAATATTAATTAAATCATTAATTAAATACAATACATGTGTAAGATATAGTAACACTAAATTATCTGCGAGTTGTTGCTGTAAATGTTAAATGTAATTCAAGCGATATCAATTAAATGTTAACAAGAAATTGAAAATTTTTTTTTTGTTTTTTGGATCCAGGATTCCTTGGTGGATGTGACACCAGTGGTGGGGATCAAAATAACGAAATCCAAAAACAATTACGTGCGGATGGAAATCGCTATATCGATTTGTAATTTGAAATACATAATTACGGTATATATTTCGGAAGATCTCCGCTTACGCGTACTGGGCGNGGATGGAAATCGCTATATCGATTTCTAATTTGAAATACATAATTACGGTATATAATTCGGAAGATCTCCGCTTACGCGTACTGGGCGTTATAACCGTATGGATAAAAACAATAGTGCAAAAAAAAATGCTTACCAAAAAATTGATAACATGTATTACAAATAGATAACCAATTGATCAAAGCATACACTCACGTCATTAATACAGTTTTCGCAATACACTGGCATTCGGATAAATTTAAAAACTGGCGCCAACATGCAAATCCCAGTACAAACCAAGACAATATTGTTGCCCTCATATCGACTCTTCTGGCCAAATAGTATATATAATTGGCTGGTGGTCAAAGTGAAATCGTGCAGCAATGCCACAACCAGAGTCAGTGAATAAATATCGTTTATCAAATGCACCAACAGACAAAGCTCTTTGAATAGTTCNTGTGAAATCGTGCAGCAATGCCACAACCAGTGTCAGTGAATAAATATCGTTTATCAAATGCACCAACAGACAAAGCTCTTTGAATAGTTCTAAGATTTCAGTTAAACGTTCCATCAGAACCTGGTCGTTTGGATATCTCTGCAATAAATAGTCACGCTGAAGCAGCTTCTGTAGAAGTCGAAAGCGAATGCGTATTATTTCAGTGGCATTCATGTGCACGTAGCCGGTAATGTGTGTACCACCTGTAACAAACATATATATCCAGGTACAAAACATTATCCTGCTGAAATTATGCTTCGTAATGACCGGTATGAGCGCGGAAAGTGCACCAGTATAGATCACTGAAATAGCAGTCAGTACTACTATGTTTTTCAGCATCAGCTTGTCGTAGTTTAGCTTGGCGCCAAAGTCACGTTGCAAACAATTGTCGACAACCTGTATACGCTTAAAAAATTCAATGTGCTGTGGTGCCTTATAATTCATGGTGCACAAGCTCACAACGAACATAACAAAAGAAAAGACCAGCTCCATTGCTGCAATAACCAAATGCAGTATGTGCAGGCTCTGAAATTTAGCAATAATTAGCGGATCGCTCAGGTTTATGTACAGCATATAAGTGAGCACCGAGAAACCCAAGGTTCCTGTGAAAGTAGTATAGAGCCGCGTCCAAGCATTCGAGACAAACCTGGAACGATACTTCCACATGCCATTGCAGCAGGTGAGAAACTGTATGAAGTATAAGTAATGCGCGCAGGCATAAATTGTTTGCGGTTCATCGAAGAAGTACAGCACCGACATGGCGCCGCCCGAACACTAATATGCGAACATTGATTTCATGTGTGTCTCAAATAAAAACAAATTGGTGAAACACGCAAACACATTTATAATTCAATATATTTAAACGCAATTTCCCAAATATCAGCATGGTGGAGGCAGTTATCGCAATTTAACTAAGGTAATCACTAGAAGGCTCATTAAGAGGCGATGCATGCTTTCATTAACGCTAATAGCACTCATATCTAAAACACCTGACCATATGCTGGAAAACCTGAGAAATTTAATTTCAAGACTTATTGAATATACATAATTTCTGATTAGTTAAACAGTAAGTCCTCTATTTTCCGAGACCCCAAACAATGTGCTATGCCTAAAACTTAGCGGCAATTTGTTTAGGCAAGCAATGCATTTGTTTTTTCTACCAATCTAAAATAAAAACAACAAAATTACTTAATACCGTTTATGGAGCCTTTGCTTTCCAAAAATATCAATCAAAGAAGGTAGTAACAATATATGTTCCTTACATCGGGTGTAATTTCAAACTTTTAATCCAACTATTTATTTATAGTTCTTAATACCTGATCCACTTGATATCATAGTTTTGTAAATCTTGGAGAATCAATGCATTGAGGAAAGCTCAAAATATTCAGTTGATAAACTTTTTTTCAATAGATTGAAGTAAAGTGGTGCAGATATCACCTAATACCCATTACGCATTTAGCGATTTCTATACAAATGTCTCACAATTTCTAGTTTCGCACTGAAAAGTAAATATAAATGGATTAAAAGAATTCTTTAATTAAAAATAAATACGAAAAAATAAATTTCTGTAAATAACTGTTCAAATAAAAAAAAATTTATGTTGAAATAAGAAATTGTTCATTAGCAGGAGCATTGGTTTCGGCGAGCTATCTGAAGTTATCGCCGGACCATACAAATTCTGTAAATGGTCATAGAACAATTGCAAAATTGAATATAAGAAGAAACCGGTTGATATTTTTTGGCTTATACTTCATTGTGTCTAAAATTACTGCTTGTAATATTTTAATATGTAATATAGGGTCTTTTCACAAGCATAATAATTCAACCACAATATTGTCATGTTTCAACGGGAACAAACACAATCGTTTAATATGTATCAGTGAAGACATGTTTGTGTGTATAAGTGCATTTTGCTTTGCCAAATTTCTGAAATCGTGTACGTTAAAGTGTTTAACTGCATAAACGACTATCAAGCTGGTTTAACTTTTGGAATCAAAACTTGCAACAACAAATTGCTGTAAAATTTACTGTCATATTAAATTGTTATATTTTATGCTTGTGAGTAGACAATCATAGAAAAGAAATTTTAATATTTTGGAAGTAGTAAGATGTGGGATTAGTAAGATTGAAATGCAATTTTTGTTTTTTTTCTTTGTGTGTTCTAGTGTTACTCGCATAAAATGCACNGTGAGTAGACAATCATAGAAAAGAAATTTTGATATTTTGGAAGTAGCAAGATGTGGGATTAGTAAGATTGAAATGCAAGTTTTGTTTTTTTCTTGGTGTGTTCTAGTGTTACTCGCATAAAATGCACTGTTATTACCCATGCAACTACCGACAAAATTTAACAAAACAATTGTTTAAACAGGCCTTGATTCGAATGCCAAAACTTATTAATAAATTTTTCGATAATATTTAAAGTGCCTTACTGTTGCTATTAAACAAATTACCAACTGAGGATACNTAATTGCTTAAACAGGCCTTGATTCGAATGCCAAAAATTATTAATAAATTTTTCGAAAATATTTAAAGTGCCTTACTATTGCTATTAAACAAATTACCAACTGAGGATACGTCCGCTACTTTCGGTGGCTTATTTACCACACGAGCCCCTCATGTAATATCATTTGCATCTTCTGCCGAAAATGAGGAAGCATTAGCATAAAATATAACACTATATCTGCATAAAACAATGTCACTGGTGTGAACGATGCTCCCGTTTCAGGAAACCAACCATCCTTATCTTCGTTCGTGCAAATACTTTAATCTAAATCAGATTNAAGTTTCAGGAAACCAACCATCCTTATCTTTGTTCGTGCAAATACTTTAATCTAAATCAGATTGTGTGTCAATATAAGAAACTGTGGGAGTATTATACATCACCGTTCCTCAATGGTGACTGGGTACATTCTGGAAGTGTTGCTCCCAGGTACCTCGTTTTTATATCCTGCTTTAACCATATCTATTCATAGATTCAAATTTGCCTAATAACAACTTTTCGAACCAAATAGATACACTGGAGCTTCCTCTGAATTTCATCCAATCTTGCTCATTTTTGGTACACTTATTGACTAAATTTATGATCACTCAACTCTGAAATTTTATAAAATTAAAATGGACACTTTTAGTAATTCTGGATGTACCTCAGATTTTTATTCAAACACGACCCTTTTTGGAACAGAATTAGATGTTATAGTTATCGACCTAAGAACGACATTACAATAACGACATTGCAAAATAACACATCTTATGGATCCAGTAGAGGTATCGCCTCAATCCTCCATTATCTATTTTCGTTGTTAAAACAGTTGTCATCGTACTTAAGTGAGACTATTTCCTATCCGAGTAGCGTCTGGTGGTGCTGAAAGAAGCCATTGAGGATTCATTTTATTTCTGGTCTAGTAAAATGACTTAACGCTCGTGACAACAAATTCAGAAATACCGAATATTTAAAACACTTAGCTTGACAGAAGTCTCTTATTAACTACACGAAGACACTGTTAACATTCTGAGCTGATGTAATGCATATCATCTTGAAATCAATGTCATCAAATGTTATCTAAAGAGCTTATTTTGGAGCGTCGTTTCATCGAACCTATACCCTACGTAATTATCAACTTGATCGCGTTTAGGTTGTAATACACTTTGAAAATATACTATATAATATACTTTGAAGACTAAATAGAATATTGCCCTTCCATGACCACACCCACATAATAACGAAGCTCAATAAGTGCTTGGATTAAAACAGCTAATGAATATCCGGATTCGTATAGTTCCAAAGCCTTGATTAACGTTGACGTGATCGCCAAATATTGATTGTGGTGCCCTCTGGATCCCCAAATTGGTATATTTAATGATAGATTTGCATCTGTTTTACTAGTATCTTGTAATCTTATAGATAATGATGGAATGACATATATTAAAATTTCAGTTCCTTGAGATGTTTCTATTGTAAAATCAATGATAAAGCGTGTATGGAAGATACACTGTGTTATGTGAACAACTGATATAAAACGCTTAAATTGAACACAAAATTGTTTCGAGTTATATAATTGAAATAATTGCTTTAAAACCTCATTATTGTCCCTATCATAAACAATAACAATTAATTTTTTATTTCTCAGATATCTTGTAATGAAAAAAAGTATACTCTCGTTTAAAAAAATTAATATTCAAGATTCCCTAATTATAAGAACATGGAATTTAGTCCCTTCGCACTGGCTGATTCTCTCCACTAGTTATTTATTTTTTTACACCATTTCACTTGTGCAAAGTATCGCATCAAAATTAAATTTCACTCACACTGTTTATCGTATGTTCACACAGCATCGGTGCTCTGATCATTTTGGCTACCGGTGGCAGCATCGCGATGCCAATAAATGCCAGCAAGAAATTATCACTCTCACTATTATCGGCGCGCTTGAAGGCGAACATAATGTACAGCTGACTCGTTGTCAGCGTAAAGTCGTGCACAATGCCAAACAGCAAAGTCAAACGAAACGTATCATTGACAACATCTATCAGCGCGGTGAGCTCTTTGAATATGTCAAATAAGCAGTGCATGCGTTGCACGCGTAACTCCACTTCGGCAAATTTTGATATTAAATAGTCACAACGCAATAGTTTATGGAGAAGGCGATAGCGTATGCCCAGAATTTCCACTGCATTTATATGAACGTATCCAGTTATCTGCGGCCCGCCACTCACGAACATATACATCCATGTGCCAAACATAATGGTGCCGAAATTGTGATCCGTAATGCGCGGTATTAGCGATGAAAAGGCGCCAGTATAGAGCACGGTTCCTGTTGTGAGAATTATGAAGTTCTTGCGCATTAATTTGTGATAATTAAGTTGAGCGCCGAAATCACGTTGCAAACAGTCGTCTATGCGTTGTATGCGCTTGAAAAATTCAATGTGCTTTGCAGCCTTGTAATTCATAGTCAGTACGCTTACCAGAAACATGATCATTGACGACGTCAGCTCCAATGTAGCGATCCCGACTAGAAATATATTCATGGTCTTTACCTTAGTTAGTATCACTGCATCGGTTAAGTTATACGCCACCATAATGGTGAGTAATATAAAGCCTAGGCTGCTCGTAAAGGCGGTAAACCAGCGCGTCCATTTATTTGTGATAAAACCAGACCCATACCGCCACATACCATTACAGCATGTGAGGAATTGTATAAAGTACAAATAATGAGCGCATGCGTAAATTGTGCGCGGTTTTGTGACAAACTTTAACATAGTTATTTTCGGAGCACTCACTTTACAGTCTCTAGTACGAATACACTTCTGCTAGCAAGTGCAGCTTTTAGCTTTATGTAACAACTGAGCATATTCGTATCAACTTAAGGGGGTCTGCCAGGTTGGTTAAACTCCAAATACACAATTAGTTGGCAATTAACACCATTAGGCTAATGAAATCTGATACGAATTATTACAATTATTGTGTTTAAATGTTACGTTGTTACGGGCAGCCTTATTGTCCTATTTCTTTTTCACATTTCAAATTATTACTTTAATATTATATGATAATTACTTTAATATGATATGATGCATCAAAAACCCGTCCCATTAAGAGCATAGATATTGGATATGTTGAACGGTTAAAGGTGTACCTATGCAGATAAACACAAAAAAAAGGATGTCTTATATTTGCTTTAACGGAATAACTAAAACTTAAGTAATGGGATCATATTTTGAGACATTGTATTATCTCTGTGTCATTATAAATCCCTTTTCACTTATTGCCATTACATAAAGCCAACTGCCAGGGCAGGAAGATTCGTTAAAACAGGACCATATCCCTTTCATACTCAANAAAAGCCAACTGCCAGGGCAGGAAGATTAAAACAGGACCATATCCCTTTCATACTCAATATACCGTAATGCAAATCACTCCAAGAAACATGTCGTCATTAAAGATTATTTCTATATATTATATACTTTGCAAAAACCAGTAATACGCACAATCAATTTCGTTTTGAGTATACAAGTTATACTAGGTAGTTAAGAAGTCATTCGGTATACTACTACTACCAGCATGTGTCAGTTAATCCATTTACATGTTGATCTGTAGGTTGGCCTTTCTGCCGTCAGCTCGCTAGGTAGGCAACCTTAATTGTTGATTTGTTTGCTGGCGACTTGCCGGGTCACCAGTCAGTGCTCTTGCTGTTAGAACTATTATTGGCTTGATTATATGCTTGTCAAATAAAATTGAAGGATCGTAGTAATATAAGTGGACGGCTCTACGTAGTCAAGTAGGTTTTTCCTATCCGAAGTTTGCAGTTGGTTGGACTCGTCTGCGTCAAGGATTTGTTGATTGATCGCAGGAGTCAATTGCAAAGATGAATTGATTGACTCCGCAAATGGGACATGGTGGGAATCACTTCCTTATATTTGCAATCTGCTCAAAGATTGAAAGCTTATATTCCCAAACTCGTTAACAATAACCAAAAGTGCAAGTGCAAGTAATGAGATTGGCCACCCTGGAGTATCTCTGGCTAAGGTTTTCAGGGCTATTAGATCTTGTAATTCATACTGTGGCAACAGCAGTGAAGGAAGATATCAGTGTATTTCAACTGATGGCAAGCATATCTAGCTCATCTATTTTATTCATACTGGTTAGGGTGGTTCCTTTTCTAGTGACATCGTTAGAAATTGAATTTCCTCTCTGTGCACTTTGGCCAGGTATTTGTTAATTCAAAATGAACAAAATGAAATGCTGTCGGCGGTCTTGAATATGTCCTTTTCTTAATGAGTGACGTGGTAACCTACAATATTTATAGTCATCAACTGCCGAATATTCGGGTTTGCTTATTAATTCAAATAAATCGGGAAACCTCCCCCCCTTTCACTATATTCGGACCAAACCATCTAAATAGAAATACGCAATTCAAATAACTGTAATTTACAAAGAACGAATGTAAGTTTAAGGATTTAAATACGACTGCAAATTTAGCTTCTTAATGCTTGCTCAAAATTTGTTAGAAATATTCAAGCTTGTTATGACTCATTTTAAACATGTTCTTCTCAGGTCTCCACTTAATTTAATTTTTGTTCATCGCCCAAGCAGTATACTGATAAAACTTACATGCGGCTCATTAGATTTCGTTTTTGCGATTTCTTCATTAAATTGCTAATTATATATCTCATTATCGCTGCCAATCAATTTAGCTGAATTTTCGTGTAATTGTTTATTTCAGCTATTTTCAGTTCACACCTAATTACCAACTTTAATTTTGTTACTGCTGCACTGTGTATATGCTGCATTGTTGTTGCAAGTGTGCTATGGTGCATTGTTAGTATAACTTCGCGGGCTTTGATTGTAATATCCATTTGCCATGCATTCTTGAAACTATTTTTCCGTGAGCTGCTGCATTGAAAGTGTCAGCTAATTAGCTACATTGCGATTTTATCCGATTAGAAGTAAAATCGAACATAATACACAAACACCACGCTTGTTGCCACGCTTTGTTGAAGTGTTCGCTGCAATATCGTTGCACAGAAATGGTATCCTAGTTCTAATGCCAAGTCAATTGCTGTAAGTGCAAGCAAAAAAACATTTCAGAAACTAAGCAAGCAGTTCGCGTCACAAATGTAGTTATTGGAGCTTCGCTTTATTTGCATGCCGAATATAAAATTCAAAATTCGACAAGAACAAAAAAATATATATATATATATAAAAACATATGTAGAAAATATAGTTTATTCAATTGACATGAGATATACGTTTGCCACACCCTATCATCAGATATTCATCATAGGTATGTGATCATGAACAATGTTTTAAATGTTACTCATTTTTCTTCTTTTTCCAAGACGCGTCTATTTAAATTGTATTTTTAACTTATTTAAAACATGAATGGAATTTTTATGTTATTTACTTTTATTGTTATAGGTCCTGTATCCTTAACAACTTATGAGCTGATTGAACTGTCCACTGCTCTCATATACAAATATCTGACAAATTGTCATTTTCTTAGCCAGTCTCCAGCTCATTAGCTTGTTAACAGCACTATCTTCTTTTTGAAATACATTTGCATGGAATTGAACACTTTGAAACTTGTGCCCCAAGTGAATGGATCGCTCTTCAAACTGCCTTTAGGATTGCTGATAGAACTCTTTCATCCGAAAAAGAAGCTAAATTTATCTCAATTTTCCCCAGCCATTCAGTTGACACAAAAATCTAATTTTGTCCTGCTTCCTGCTCCCTAAACAAACATAAACCAAAGCCACAAAGTTATCCTTTAATTGATAATAAATTTGTATAACAGAATCCCAGCTTTGTTTTTAAATCAACTTGTATAGTCTACTCGTATGCCAAGATCCCAGGAAAGGGTAAGTATGAAATTAAAAATATCCATAACTGATATTTGTCAGCAAAATTCAAATAAATACAATATATTATCTATTATCTAATATGGATTCTATATCAACTGATATGATCTATTATTTTTTAACTATTATATGTTATGCATAATATATTATCTATGCATNTATTCTATATTAACTGATATGATCTATTATGAACTATTATATGTTATGCATAATATATTATCTNGATTCTATATCAACTGATATGATCTATTATTTTTTAACTATTATATGTTATGCATAATATATTATCTATGCATGTATAAAGCTGTTTTTTTACTTAAGATGTACCTTCATGATAAGTTAGTAGTCCTAACACACGATTTTAATGATGATGTTTTAACCCACCATGCCATTGGCTGGGGATATTATGGATTTCTGCACAGAATGTAACACGTAGAAAAAAGTCTTAGCCCACATTTCGACGACATGTTTCTTACAGAGATAAGTATACAATCAAAAAAAGTTCGAATGAACGTTTTCCATCTGTCTGTTATCAAACTAATTTGACCTTTTATCTATATTAATCGATTTGGCTTCTGAAGTGAGAAGTAATTCATGAACGGTCCAAATCAGTTCATAACTTCAGGGACCTCCCATAGAACGATTACTCTGAGTTTCACAAATCCATTCCTAATGATGTTTGCTATTGAAGCATTTTGGAATCATTGCTTGCGCGAAAGCAGAACTGAGTCGAAATATCTTCGGTTGCGTTCCATAGAAGGTTTTACTCATGATTTGACTTCAATGAGTCCAATGGCACGTTCTATAAATCGAAAGTTACCTAAGTTTGGTTTTAATGCACTATTAAGATATTTTCATAAAATCCTCGAGTTTGTACGGAATTAGACGATAAGTTTCGGTTCCGCACGCATTTCGTGTTCCTCATTAAATTTACTGAAATTTCGGATGTTAATATATTATTATACTATTTGAACTAAATCCATGTTTGTCTAATGTACTGTCCGTAAAAATAAGATGACCCCAGATCATGAAACATTTTACTACTTTTAATTTTAAGCATAAATATATAGATTTCTTAAAATTTCATAAAATGAGTCCAAATGGGATCGAATTTTTAAATTGCGATATTTTTAAATTAAAAAAAATAATATTAAGAGAATTATATTTGGTTAAGGCCGACAGTGCGATACAATTCGCTCCCAAACTGTTAAGTGCAGAGAAGTCACAATAATGAAATTGGGGATATCACTGATTGTCCTCCAAACATGTGCCTTTTTGATTCACGTTCCGATAATAATTATTATCACTCAATAATAATAATTTCGTTGAATTTCATTAATTTTGCTGGCAGAATTTGCTTTAAACCGTCTTTTCAGACCATATACGTGTACTGGAGTTACATCTGATTTTCATCCAACCATAATGATTTTTGGTTCGAGCATTGATAATAGGTATATTCATTCAATTATAAAATTTCATAGAATTTCATTAATTTTTCCTGCACAATTTGTTTAAAACCTTCTTTTCGGACGACATAGGTGTACTGGAGGTACCTCCGATTTTCATCCATTCTTGCCCATTTTAGGTATACACATTATTCGTATATATAATCAGTCAAAAAACTTCTTTGATTTTACTTGCTGATTGTGGCTCATTTGGCTTAAAACCTTATTTTCGGACCACATAGGTATACAGAAGGTACCTTCAATTTTCATGTAATCACCATTTTTAATACGATTAGATACTATGAAAATGAATCTAATTACGATTGCAAATACTAGTTAGGCTCAAATTTGGAATAACGACGTGTACTGTAGGTTCCCGAAATATTGGTTGGATCGTTTTCAAGTTCGAACTTACATCTAAGCTTATCCATCGATTTTGTGTGCCGAATTTGGTAATGCTATCGCGTTCTCTCTNCATCTAAACTTATCCATCGATTTTGTGTGCCGAATTTGGTAATGCTATCGCGTTCTCTCTAGAATTGGATGACGGTCAGACGGTCAGATGGACAGACTGACTGACGGACGGAGATCGTTATATCGAATACTGTTCTAGGTGTTACAAACGTAACACCAAAAAAAATATACACAGGCAATTTCATTANACGGTCAGATGGACAGACTGACTGACGGACGGAGATCGTTATATCGAATACTGTTATAGGTGTTACAAACGTAAGACCAAAAAAAATATACACAGGCAATTTCATTAACGACGTGCATAATAATTAAATTAATATTAAATTAGTTTTAAAAACTATGAATTATAACCGATTTAATGACTTAACGTTGATTATGTAGTCGATGAACTTGCGATTACACCTATCATATTGAAACGAGTACAAAATTGAACTCTTAGGCTCGAGCTTAAACCGTCCTGTTTAAAAGTTTTGTATTTATAACTATATTCATAACATTTTTAAGCTACTGTTTTAGCACTGTCGATCAACGCCGAGTCTGAGGATCGTCATTTAATGAAGCAATATATGTACTCTTTGTTCAGTTGTATGTGTGAACATATTGTTGTAGTTTAGGGTGTGCGCATTTGCGGAACAGCTTAAACTCTCGGTATTCATTCAATCAGGCAATCAAAATTTGTATGTATTTTTTTATTTTTTTATAATTTATTTTTATTTTTATTTTTATTTTTTATTTGTTGTTGTTTGCTTACAAAATCTCTTTGTGCACTGTGCCCGCTTAATGTGTTAATAAATGAAATTTTAATTATATCAATTTTGCGCCAGTGCGATGACGCTCATTAATAATTCCATTTAAGTAACATTCAGTCATGTCCATCTTTTTTAATATTGTGTTACATATTTTCTTGAAATTGTTGTTGTTACATTTTTGTCATTTTAATTGTCATTTTAGTTGCTCTTTGGTGAAATGAAGCGAAATGACAGCAGCTGTCATGATTGATTACAATCAATTCAATTCTCATAACTCGCTCCAATTCAATTAAAACATGACGAAATTTTAATTAAAATTGAGTGTTGCAGCGTGTGCTGCCATCAAGTGATGAGCTCGTTTACTGGACACAACTCTCTCATATTCCATTCCTGCAACAACAGCAATCGAACGTAACACTCATTAGTCTTCGTCGCAATGCTGTGAAGTCAATCCATAATTTGACGCAACGCGCGACAATGCATTGTGTGGTGTTATGAATGCTGTGTAATGAAATTCTTGCCTCCGTTGTTGTTGTGCTAGCATAAAAATATAATTTTAATTTTAAAACATTAATAATTTAACATAAACAGCAAATGTTGCCGCTATAGTGGGATGCGCTGGCTGCTAATAATGACTGACTTCTTCAAGCCTTTTCTTGCCCGTTATAGACTTTTTTTCTTCATTATTGTCGTTTTTAATATCTACAATGAATGATGTGATTTTTGCTGCTTTATTGCCTTGGCATTGCCTATTTGTATTTGTCTTTGTTTTACATTTCTCCTGCAACGTCTACTGCGTTTCAATGCTTCTCAGTTCTGGCGGCAACAACTCTTTATAATATGCGCCAGCTACGACAGCAAATAAGCTATCACTGGTTGGTTATTATTATATTGCGCCATTGCATAGTTTATTAATTAATATTAATGTTCTTATTATGCGACAGACTGGCACGAGCGGGCGGGTGTGAAATTTCAAAATGATTTTGTGGAAACTTGCAATGGCCATTGTACGCTTGGCATTTTTTTCTGCTATAGTGGCAAGTGAGCCTGGCAAGTTGTTGTGTACCGCTTTAGTTGAAAAACTAAGCATTACTGAAAATAATTAATTATTTAAATAGCTGCGCGTTATGGATACACTTTGCAATCACACTGCGTTGCAGCTATAAGCACTTTAAGGCGATACACAGAATTTTATTTAAATTAATGAAGCCACAGATGAATGCACTAATACGTACAGCTACAATTCAGGTGACATCGGTCGGCTTAGCAGTAGTGGTTTATATCATTAATAAGCCACAGCATGAACAGCACAATGATTGATGTTTCCAAACCT
>JXOS01028369.1:0-11302 GCA_001015075.1 Cirrula hians
TGCCGCAAACGATTTTCTGCTTACCTCTTTCCGCCATACTGACGGTATCATGGAGGACGTGTGTAGGACAAACATCCTCGTATGGTAGGTAAGCTGACAAGAGCCACAATGACGATTTTGGCGTCTTTACAACAACTGTTGTGGTGTCCTCGTTGCTATATTGGGAGAGAAGAAAGCAGTTAAGGGTCCTCTTTACAAGAATGCAGCCTCAATTTTTCGAGCCAACCTTACCTTGGAAGAGGTTGTACCCTCTGCAGCTTAGGCCAAAGATCCTCGTGTCATTGATCCAGGGCTCCTGGATCAAGATTGCGTCCTCTGATCGCTCAGAAAGGCGCATGGTCAATGCCGCCGAGGCGGCTTTCGAGTGGTGCAGATCATATTATATTGATGCTTTTATATATTGAATGAGTGTTGGACATTATGTTGTCGATCTTGAGTAACTANGCTTTTATATATTGAATGACTGTTGGACATTATGTTGTCGATCTTGAGTAACTATGACATTTTTGAAGTCCCCAAAAATATATTATATCTGAATTAAACTTCAAAATTTATATCGATATAAGTGAGTCTAATTTTTTTCTAAATATACTGAAGCGACGTCAACAACATTGGTGTCTATCAACTCTTTTTTCTTTCCAATTTTCTATTGCATGCAACTGTGGCTACCTTCTCTGAAAATTGGCTTATAAGTAATTATTAATGCACGGTGCGTAAAACAAATTGCTTTGCCGTGACTGTTACTTAACCAAACATTCAACTCATTAAACACGCACACAGCTGTCAAGTCCGCATGGCTGTTTGCGAAATTTTTCACGCTCTATAGCTATTGGCCGTCCAACAACGCAAATATGTGGCTGCCAACGATGCTTTGCTCATTAACCGCCTAACGTGACTTCACCTGTCAGGCGATGCCAATTGTGCGCAACAACAAAACACCGTTGCTCTCGAACAAAGATTAATTAACTAAGAAGTGACCGCGTATTGACACACAGACACCAACACATGAGCACACACAAAAAGCACCGCAGAGCAGCATCGTCAGTTATCGAATGATAAATGTCTTGAAGGATTTCTTTTGTCATTTGAGCATGCTTTTTACCCGTGTGCTATGACATTGCGTTGGCTCATTTGCTGCATTCCCCTTAATCCACTCAATTAGTCACCGCATTCACATGCCGATGCCCGCGCCGCAGCCAAGCGATCTGCGCAGCATGTCGGCGCTTTTGTTGTGTTTCGCGCGCACTTTTGGTCTGCCGTTGCGGCAAGCAAATACAATCGCATGTATTACGTTTTAAGTAAATATAAGTTGGAAAGCAATGTAAACATAATAAGCTCTCTTTTCACTCATTCAACCACAAATTGGCAGAATAAACGCAAATAAAAAATCGCAGCAGCGCCACCAGAGTGGGCCAACCGTGTGCTGCGAAAAAATCGCTTTCAAACGAGCCCGACTATGGCAAATAACGCAGCAGGCCACATAAAGTGGCCGAGCTATTTTCCTTTCCACATTTCACCTGGAAATTGAAAAACATTTACCGCAAACATACGTGAAAGTAAACCAACAGACACGCACGCACGCACACATGCCGGGCTAACGTCGCATTGCCGATGAGCCCAATAAATGGAACAAAACGGGAAAAACTATTCAAATGGCAATGTGAAAAAATTGTGGGCGTTTGTGGTGGTGTCAGTGGAGAAAATAAAACGGAAAACAAGCAAGCCAAGAATTTGCAAGAGTCCACAACAAAAGCGTTGCAGATATTTTATAAACGATTCAAATGAAACAAAGAAAAATGAAAGCTGAACGGCAGCAGCAAGCTGCCCACCAGCACAAGCAAACCATGCGCACATTCCACAAACGCACACGCAGCCATACATAGCGGCATATGTGTGCGACGTCACACAGGTATTTCAAGCTGAAGTGAAAAGGTACCCATGGGCTAAGTACATGCTATTTACTCTGTACACATGGCATTCACTTGTGTATTGTGTGCATGAATTGCTCTTCATCCTTTACATGATGCTCCTTTTTTTGCTCTTGTCGTGGCAGTTGTTGCTATAATGAGCAATTCATAGCTGAAAGCACAGTTAAACCAAAAAACGATTGAGAGTGCTTTAAAACGTTAAAGCGTTCGTTTATTTAGAGTGGCGTGCATGCAAGCGATGATTGTACTCAGACGCACAGCGCGAGATGGTTGCATTGGCTGACCTCTCAGGAAACAAGGCGCAATCTGGNCATGCAAGCGATGATTGTACTCAGACGCACAACGCGAGATGGTTGCATTTGCTGACCTCTCAGGAAACAAGGCGCAATCTGGCATGAGCATTACCAAACCCAGATCACGGCTCGTGCTGACCGTATCCAGTAAGTATCCAGTATTTATGGCAATTATATTTATATTCATATTTTTATTTATATTTATTTTCTACCCAATTTATGCACCTAATTATATTGACAAAATGCGTCTCTCTTTTTAGTTAGTGAAAAGCCAAAATGCCTCCGAATGAAACTCGACAACTAATTAAGCTCTTACCCAGTTCCCAACGTTGCGCAATACTAAACAGTCAGCACTAGTTAACGGGGTTGGCAATGGCCCTATCTACCTTTTTCTTAATTAAACCTTCGTATATTCGTTTTTCCATCTTGATTCTCGCTCAATACCGTTGCAGTTAAGTTGGCATACGATCCCAGGTTTCCGGACTGTTCAAAATTCAATCTGCCTACCTTTCAACAGCGATCTGATGGTCCATCTGGATCGTAAAACTGCGCTTTCAGGATCCCCATGTGGGGAATTACGGTTCTCTTAATTAAATGGATTGCCCAGACTCCACGTATGGGAGAGCACTCTGAGTCCAGCCACTTCTGAATGAAAGCTGTCCAGTTCTTGGTTCGTTCTGTAAAAGCTAACCGGAAGTGCTAGACTGGGGCCATTAAACTCCAGAA
Organism: Cirrula hians; assembly: GCA_001015075.1. Taxonomy (NCBI): domain Eukaryota; kingdom Metazoa; phylum Arthropoda; class Insecta; order Diptera; family Ephydridae; genus Cirrula; species Cirrula hians. The sequence continues at coordinate 2,948 of JXOS01028369.1, forward strand.
GCACGAAGAACACAGACGGCAAAGTAGTAGACGAAGGCAAAGTATGTCACAGTTAGCTCAGACCGGTTCGTCCGGGTGTATGATATGGAGCGTGAAATTGAATGACAACAGTAGTTCGGAGACTGATTACAAAGTATTAAGCACGGTTTTGGTTATTAATATGGTGTGAGAAGTCGACGACTACAAGAGATCGGCAACGGAGAACGACGTACTTTTCACAGTTTTCGTGATAGTATGGAGAACGCTGTCGATGACTACAAAAGGACAAAGAACTGATTAACAAGAATGATTATGATACGAACGAAATACTTTTTGAGAACGATGCAATTGTACTTTAAACCAGATACGGAATCGACGGCCGACCTTGGTGATTTCGATGATTCCAAAGGCATAGATGAAAATAAAAACGAGCAGCATAAGTTTAGAGTCAGCAAGCTTATGCTCGCCGTTTTTAATAGAAGTCGATGCAACTGAGATTACTCAACTCTCGACACACAATTAACGAATACAGACACACATTTTTATAAACAAAGACACAAAAAGACCGAAGTTGATGAAGAAAGCAAAGTAAAATCGAAGAATTAGATACGAACATGACACATGATGCGGAATTTATAGGATACAATTTGAAACAAGGAATTGATGGTAGAACCCCCTGTCGAACGCAAAGACGATTGCTTGATGGCAGATGGATTACATGATCCCCGCCATGTATGAAGTCGGAAGCAAACGGACATGATTAGGACGACAGAAACATTTTTGTTCGAAAAGAGGGTTTTGTGTAAATTTAAACAGAAAAAATTAAAAATCAATGAAATTTTATAATTGGGTGAGAATAGTTATTATCAATATGTAATCCAAAGAGGGATGATTGCATGCAAATCAGATATATCTTTAATATGCCGATGTGGTTCGAAATATGGTTATGTAGCGAGAAACATAGAGTGAGTGGAGGAAAATGTAATCAATGTTTGGNTTAGAGTGAGTGGACGAAAATGTAATCAATGTTTGGAACAAAAATGGGCTTATTTGGAAAGAAATTTGAGGTCCCTTCTGAACAACAAGAGTTCCAAGAAAAGTGTTTTTCTCATATTTTGAATTCATTTTACTTACCAGTTTGAAACGACGTCCATAGCAGACAGTTAATATCTTGTTTGCTTTTATTTTAATATGCTTACTTTGATAATTCCGCAAAGCACAGTCAACGGTGTTTCGTAAAAATTGTAGACCTAGGTAGATAGCAAGTTGACAAGTGAACATCTCAAAAAGCGAAATAAGTAATTCAAAGTAGCAAGAATTAACGCAAGCTGGTAAATAATTAAGGCAACGTGATTGAATAAAAATAAGAGGTACCCCTAGTATATCGTCCCGGTAGAGGTTTTAAAGCAGAATTACCTGCAGTAATCATTTAATTTATTTTTAATGTCCAAATTGAGTGAACATAAATATATTTAATAAGTGTAGCAAAAATGCTCACGATTGGAGGAAACCGAGAGGTTCCTGTATCCGAAAAAGAGTTAAACCAAATGTACCATAAAAAATTTATCTAATTCAACGAATTTTTAGTATTGAATATAAGTATGATAAATGTGCTTATCAAAACACTAAATTATTGGATAATCCATCGATTACACATTTGTGGTCCATAATGTAATATGACATAAAAATTATCTGTTGAAGAATAATCCTTCCCAGCTCGTAAAGGATATCTGTGTAAATATTTTTTTCTGTTTAAAATAACATTTCGTACAAGACAGATTTATATAGAAATGGCCCATCTTGCTAGCCACTAAAGCTAGCTTAACCTACAACGGGTAGTTTTGCGGCAAATATCATAAGTACACATCGCATATTTAGATTTAGGAGCACGCACAAAATCAGTTTGGGCCAAATTGCCACAGCATAAACATTTCTGCAATGCGCTGATGTGCACGCAATATTTCACTTTGCACCATATTGCCCTTTCTTAGAAATGTTAAGCCAACGAAAGTTTTATGCATGCGCTCGATATTGACAATAAAATTCAATGCGGGATGTATTGAAATTGTGGCAGCCAAATCAATACGTGTCAGGACGTGCAAGTCGATGCGCACAAAGAAGTCTAGTGTAAGGTTAGCGTAGGTTCAGCTGCTCAAAATTACTCAGGGTTTCGACTTCTGCAACCTATACTATACTAATTCTTAGATTGAATTTAGCATTATCATAGTTACAGCACAGCATGCTACTAAAATTTCAAATTTAAGCCATTTTACGTTGAAGCCAATATATAATTGAATTTTCGTGAAATCAATTTATAGTTAGAAGTTATAAAATGCAAGACTGATGGGTATTATGTAGTTGGTTTTGATCGACTATTTCATTTGAATGGTTTTTAATTATAAAAGTAGATTTCAGTTGTGTGGTCTCTTGCAAGCTATAATTATATGAGAGTGATCAAAGACATAATTTAACTGCATCGTTTCCTACCGGGCCTGGTCTAGCATAACCGCACTAGGTCAGTATCAACATCAAAATTCCACACTCGGGTACACTTTCGCAGTTATGCTTGATTTGCTTTCACCTGCCAGTTGTTATTGCTCTTCTTTGCAGCATTCTTGCGCTAATGTGCTTCCACGAACGACATGCATTATATTAGTTGCAGTTTTTGCGCTACCATTTTTGGGTGTTGGTAAATTTTCTATAACACATACAGCACGTTGTTTCTTCATCTTTCTTTATTCGAACATGCTATTAACTGGAAAAATAAGATGTTGCTCGTTGACATGACAATGTGGTTATCAGCGTGCACACTGCTTACGCTTTTTGCACACTTCACCAATTAAATTTGGAATGTCTATATAACTATTTGTCAGTCATTTGTCACACCCAGCACCAGTGATCGGAGATCTTCCCAAATATTGAAATAGTCAACATCACCACAGAAATTCATCCAGCCCTATCCGTTTGTAAGGCTAGCAAAAACTATAAGACTTGAGCTAAGTTAACTAAACCAAGTTCCATAGAAAAATTAAAAATCGATGTTGACATTCCGTTCAAATCAATGAATATTGATGATCAATATTTCGGGTACCTGCAGATTCTACTTTTAACTAAAGAGTGGCTTATAAAGGGGTATTGGAGCCATAAGAGTTCGTATTTTGCCATTAGGTTGGTAATCATAGAATCTAATTAATTTATAATATTTTATTTTTTGAAGAGTAGAAAAACGTAAATTCACTTAAACTAGGAAACTATTTCAAGAGATCGGGGTATNCTGGAAGAGGAGAAAAATGTAAATTCACTTAAACTAGGAAANTTTTGAAGAGTAGAAAAATGTAAATTCACTTAAACTAGGAAACTATTTCAAGAGATCGGGGTATAAAAGAGAAAACAAACTAATAGAGAATGTTCATCTTATTGCAAATGTTAAAGAAAATGCTATAATATAGTTTTGGAAGGAAACTTCATCTTAACCATAAGATAAGTGATTGGATGAAAATTTCAACCGAGAATTTTTCATGCAGACATTTTCTCGAATAAAACTTGGGTGAATTTAATGCTATTTTAAAAATTGTCTCTACATGTGTTGGAGCTAAGATATATAAGACTTTGCGCAATTGCTCCATTCTTGACATCCATACAGCATAACGATTTGAAATATTACTCTTTATAAAATAAATTTCTTAACCAAACTTCATCGCATCGAATTTCTTTACGGATTAATTGAGATTACGAGGANATTTTTCACTTTGCTTTGTCATGGGAATTTTTTGTGGTCAATACTCAATTATGCCTGTGAAATGTTGGTAGACTTTGTTTTCCGAGAAAAAAGACAAAAACTTCTTGACATTTAACTTTATTTTCCATTTTTTGTAGGATTTCTGAGCCGTATCAAATGATGTCATCGGAATAGAATGAGCGGTGACAATGGGTGGGGATAATAATGTTTGCACAATCAGCTGTGAAGATTGAGAAAAGTTGTGGTTGAATTAAATATACTGGAGATTGGCAAGGATAGTTTCGGTATTTTGTTAATATAGACTTTGAAGTTCCGATCAGACAGAAATCTTTTAATTAGTTTGCCAAGATAAATGGGAAAATTAAAGTTAAACCCTACAACTATTAGTCCGTTATGCCAAACAAAACAAAAGCTTTTTCTTCATCCAACACAAGTGCAGTCGATTATCCATGAAGCTATTCTTGACATGGTCCCGGATTTTTTGAATTTGGTGAGCGCGGTCATGAATCAGGAATTTCCGGAATCCAAATTGCTCTGAAGGAACTAATTTCCTTTCTCCGATAATCGATTGAACATTTTCTGAAATTAATGTTTCTACCTTTTTTTTTGCCAACTTTTTTTTTTAAAAATTACCAGGGTTTGCGATACCATTAGCAATTTTCCATGTAATGCGAACATATAGTAATCTTGTGCAGGAATTTATTATAAATTATAAATTCATACTTCTAACACACATGTTTATTGAGTTTATCAAATCCAGAAAACTTACAAATATTCAAGCTATGCGTAAGGTATTGTACGGGTTCTTCTGTCGCGTAATCGTCGGAATTCAAGTTTTCATTAGACGTTACAATGTTATTCGCAGTATAATTAATTTTATAATGAAATCTGTACTAGTAAGGAATGCAGAGTATTTCTGATATTTGCCGAAATTTTCAGCAAACAAATTAGCTTTTTCATAGTTTCTTGGTGCAAATAACTATCATTTTACAGTGATTAATTCAGGCACAGCTATATTCTATACCAGGCTCAGCTACATACAATACTTTCCTTAATACCTCATAATTTTAAATGTTGAATAACATGGATTGAAAAGCTAGAATATAGGATTTTTCATCAAGGATTTCTCGATGACATCAAAATAATAAAAAATAATTTTTGTCGTTTTTATTCAATATTAACAATTATGAGGTACTCAGGCAATTATACAACTATAACTTCAATTAAACATTGGAGGAATATAATTTCTTTTTTTCTTTAATGCTTTAGAAATATTCCTCAACGTTAATCAATAATTGGCAAGCTTGGAAGAAAATCAGCAAGGTATCCAGTTCCACTTTATGGTTTTAAAAAGGAGTGTTTTAGCGAAGTCAAGTCAAAATCTTCAATTAAATTCAAAGAATCATCATGACTAAGTTTAATTAGCTATAAATTTGTGCGAAAAACGAAAATGATTGGATAAAAATCAAAGGTACTTCTAGTATAGGTATGTGAACACAAAGAAGGGTTTTAAGCGGCATAAGCCACAGAGATCAAACTAATTCAATGAAATTTCATGAATGAGGTCATATTAATAATCTCTATGTAGGTTTATAGGTTCAAAAATATTTATTTTTACTAATTAGAAAAAAAGATAATTTTTGTTTAATTTCAAGCTAAAGGACTTCACACAGTCGGCTAAGGCGGATCGTAACTTTCTCACCTGTTTTTCCTTTCTTTTTTTGAAAAACTGCAGATTGCGTTTTTATTTAACTCATTATTTTTGTGTTCGTGTATGTGTGTACTCGACCCTGATTGTATGTCACTTGTGATCCTAAATGCTAGGAGCATTTAACTGTAAAGTACGCTAAGGACCAAGTCATTTATTACAAACTCAAACGAAGTCATCATCTGTGCACACTGCAGCGACTGCCTGCCATGCACTTTGGTCATTGCGATTTTTTTGAATTTCTTGTTTTTGCTCTCATTTGCTGAAGTACTTAATGCACGTACTGCTGAGGAAGCTCAAGTTAAGTTTGTTATTTTTTTAAATACTCCGCACATTATCTGCAAAAACGAATAAAGTCTTTAAAATACTTAATAATTTTTTTATGTAATTTTATAAAGCACAATAAAAAATCAGCAGCAACAGGAAAAACACCGAAATAAGCAACACAGCAGCAAGCATGAAAAATTAGTTAGAGTCCTGCGGCGGTAATTGGTTTTAAAACTTGTTTACTAACGTGTAATTTACAAAAGATTAAAACTTTTTCAGTTTTCAATTTTATTTTTCAATTTCTACACAATTCCTGCGTTTATTTATGCACATTACTAGTGGCAGCATATTATTTTTTATTTAAAAAAAAAAANATGCACATTACTAGTAGCAGCATATTATTTTTTATTAAAAAAAAAAAATTGTATATATGTATATAAATAAAAAAAAACCGAAACGAATTTTGAACAAAAATGAGACACGTTCCTTGCTAAACAACAATTTATTTAAAAGTTTTCGGGCTTTCGGCGAAACTAAGCTCGTGCAGCAGCTGTCTGTGCGCTGCAGCGGCAACGTACACAGTTGAAAGGTTAATATTGGCATGCTAAGCGTGCTACCTTAAAGCGTTGCCAACTTTATCAATTATGGCTGTCATAATTATTTTTATTCTAATTTACTTCATTTGGTCATTTCGGACCAATGTAATTTATTACGTATCCATAAAACACAGCAGAGGCGTCGAATTTCTCACTGCAAACAATTTTGTGAAAAAAAAATGCGGAGAAAATGTGAACTATCTCAATAAGAGACAGTATGAACTAATGGTATGATGATCATCCCAAGTCTCTAGTAGGGCCCCAGATTTAAATATAATTTTTGGTTGGAAAATTTTATCCAGAAAATATACATAATATATTCGTATGAACTCGGCGACCTACAATATTGGACAACATCGTTTAGACTGCCAAAAGCTTACAACACCAAGCCAATATGTTCAGAGCAAGAAGTCCGCTTTATACTAAAGGGTGCTCAATTAGTTATATCTGTCTGAAAACGTTGAAAAGCTGAGATATGAATAGAAGGACTTTTTAGGCATGTTTTTGAAACGTTCATTCAGTAAAATTTTAACCTCGAAGCGCGTCAAAACGAAACAACGCGCTGAAGTTCTCAAAATGCTCCTTTGCTCAACGTGTATATACTCCAAAATATCATGACCGAAAGGAACCGTCTGGGAAAAGTGTTCGTTAGTTGGTGTAAAATTTAAATGAGCTGGTGACACTGGGAAATCATCATCATTCCGACCAAATTTCAATTAACTGTTTGTGAAGTCAGGTGAGAGCGAATTTTAGAAATCAGAAGAAGTCAGTGGAACCACTTTGCGATGCATTTTGAAGGATAATTCGCGAATGTTTCCATATAAAAATCAATTAACAAAAAAAATATTGCTAACAGATCTTTCACGTCCCTTTCGAATTTTCGAAGCAAATATTGATGATTGATGATGTCCACATACTTTGACGGTGTTGATAAGCTAAATAGCCACATTTGAGGCTCCAAGAATATACAAGAGACATATGAGAAAACATTACTGTTTGACATTTGCACATGCGCATGATCGTGATGAAGATAGAATATGTCACCGTGGATGAAATTCATCGACAAGATGGAATTACTATAAGTGAAGCACAATAAATCATGGAAAACTCCTCACTTGATCCCCAAGACACAATAAACAACACAATGATGTTTACATTTAAATTCTTCGAATAGATTTCGAAAAACGTCCTTGTGGAAAAATGATAACGCCTGGAGCGTGTTTTGATCTTCATTTTTTGATAATTAAAATTCAAGTAATTAAAAAAGAAAAAATAGTGCCTGGCAGCTCCTTGGTGAAATCGAGACAATACTCAACTTTTGGTCAGCAATACCGCTTAGTATTTTAGTATCCACTCTTGAAGATTGCTCGCTTTGTTTAAAAAAAAAAAAAATCAGACCGGCGAGGGATGTATCGTGACTTAATCACAGGTGGACACCGGCACGTAATCGATCTTCATCAACCATACTTGGGTGTATTTTTGTTGCCAGATATGGAAATCAATGTCGATGAATGGCAACTTAATACCCCGTCAAGTTATTGACGGTTACTAGAGTCCACAAGACGGTGGCAATTTACACTGCCCGTCAAACAATTCAATTTCTGCGATGAGAATTTTCTTGACATCTGATGATAATAAGAGGTTACATGTACTGACAGCCCAGTTCACCAGATTTGACGACATCGGGTTTCTTGTTATGTTATATGAGTTTTGTAAAGTGTCAAGTTGAGAGCGGTAAGCAAGTAAACCTCACACCATTGACGAGGTTTCAGCTAAATATTACCCAATTATATGCTAAAGCCTCCTTCTTAATCTCTATGAGTAATTGGCAGATTTTCCAAAGCGAAACCCCGTTTTTTTCTATGATTGCTGGTGTAGTTCCAATTGTTTAGGCGTTCTTAATGGGGAGAGTCTGCAAGAGTTGTATGACAAGGTTCAATTCAACAACCTAACGTTCTACTGTTGTATTTGAAAGTGAAAACCCCTTAACACATATATGTGTAAAACATAAATATCCCTNGTGAAAACCCCTTAACACATATATGTGTAAAACATAAATATCCCTT
>JXOS01028425.1:0-11726 GCA_001015075.1 Cirrula hians
ATATATATATATATATATATATGTTTATGTAAGACGACATAATAACAGTTTTACTGATTATTTCGGTTTATCTGGCTGTTTTGCTTTTAACGTTCCTATCATTTGCGCTCACTCGCTCTCATTTATCTCTGAAATGCGCTGTGCAATATGAGTGTGCCTCTTTCGTTATAACTTCCAATAGTAATTTGTTTGTGTGTAAATTTATTCATAAGCGTAAACGTGACCGCATCAGTTATAACAAGTGTCAAGTTAATTTAAGTAATTGATTTTTTCATAATATTATTTTGAAATTATTTTGATATCGTTTGCTAATATTGAAATGGAAATCGATGTAAGTAAAAATCTAGTTTATTTAACATCTGCACACTAACTGTTGATAAATGGTAAACTCTAGATTCAAGGTTAATGTGTTGTTTGCAAATATTTGCTCGTTAAAATGAATCTAAAAAGTAGAACAATTGTATCATATGCTCATTAGTTGGGCCAAATAGCGCTATCTGCCTTAATACCAGTCAAAGCAGTAATTATGAAACAACTGAGTAAAACCCAAGTAGTTCACATTTGTGCTGTTCCTAATCAAAGTGCGAACAAATTGAGAAGATTATAGATAAACCACGTACATTACTATGCAAAATATTTTGAAGTTATTTAAATATTTAGTCAAAATAATAAATTATTGTGAAATTAGTTGGTCCTACAGCTTCTTAGTTGCACATTAGGCTTAGCCGCAATCAATTTTCTATAAGTCATATTACATTCGGTCAACGAGGTATAATTTAAATAAAAAACGGCTTGAATAAGCGCGCCTTAACCTTAATGCAATGCTTTTGTGCTTATAAAGTTTAGCTGCATTGTAATTTGCATATTATTTATTTAATTTTTTTTATTTCTATTAAAAAGCTTTCAAGTCGCAAGTGGCACGAAGTGTTTAAGCAATTGCTAACTTTGTATCTATATATGCTGATGCGCTCATTGATTTACAGATAATTCCAGTTGCTGTTGGTATAATTGCTGTTGTAGCCGGCGCTGCAGTAATTCATTACTTGCTCAACAAGAAGACCAAGAAACCAACAGTTGAAACTAAAAAGAGCACCAATTTGCGCACACTACTTGATCCCAACGACAAGTACCAGTTGCCTTTGATTGAAAAAGAGGTAATCAGTCATGATACGCGCCGTTTTCGTTTTGGTTTGCCAACCACACAGCATATTTTGGGATTACCCGTTGGACAACATATTCATCTCATTGCAACAATCGATAATGAGCTAGTCATACGGCCGTACACTCCGATATCGTGTGACGATGATTTGGGGTTCGTTGATCTCGTTATAAAAGTGTATTTCAAGGATGTGCATCCTAAATTCCCAGCTGGTGGTAAAATGTCTCAATATTTAGAAAATATGAAATTAGGCGAAACCATTGCTTTCCGTGGCCCATCCGGTCGATTGCAGTATCTAGGCAATGGTAAATTCTCGATTAAGAAATTGCGGAAAGACCCACCTAAAACGGTAACGGCTAAGCGTGTCAATATGATTGCGGGCGGAACTGGTATCACACCTTTACTGCAACTGATTCGCGAGGTGCTCAAGCACAGCAATGTCGACAAAACCGAATTGGCTCTATTATTTGCAAATCAGGTAAATATATCTCATTTTCTAATTTAAAAGCATAGTTTATCTATATCGATACTCAAATAACAGAGCGAAGAAGATATATTGCTCCGCGCTGAATTGGATGAGCTTGCTAAAAAACATTCGGACCAATTCAAAGTTTGGTACACAATTGATAGAGCTACTGAAGGTAATTACAAGTTGAATGCATAACTAATTATTGTTAAACATACCCAGTCGTAGTCGATGTCCAAAAATTTTTGCAGCACTAAAACATATAAAATAACACATGTTTAATTTTCGAACCATTTCATATATTGGTTGCAATGTATTTGGCCCTCATTAAACCATAAATTTATCATACCATTATAAATATTCAAGTTCAGTTAAAAATCCAAAAAAAAAAAAACAAATATTCTCATTTATGCTGCAAATCAATGGATATTTGAAGGATGGAAATATAGCACCGGCCATGTCAATGATGATATGATGGAAACACAACTGTTTCCAGCAGATATGGAAACATTGTGCTTACTCTGCGGTCCACCACCTATGGTGAACTACACTTGTATTCCGGGCCTCGAGCGCCTAGGCCATAGCGCCGATATGCGATTTAGTTATTAAAAGCACCAACTCAAATATCGGCACAACCATCTCAAACACTTGATTTCGGCGAAGGTACTTTCAGCAATAAGTCAAAGATTAAGAGCCAATACAACTAATGCAAACATACACGCTAATTACAATAATATTAATAAGAATTTAAGGCTCCTAAAATTAATTTTTGTGTTATTTTAGGTTGGTCTTATAGCACTGGTTTTATTAATGAAGAGATGATTAGCTCTCATCTGTTCCCCGCTGGCGAAGAAACTATTGTCCTGATGTGCGGCCCTCCACCAATGATAAATTTTGCTTGCAACCCAGCTTTAGATAAATTAGGCTTCCATCCAGATAATAGATTTGCCTACTAGTCAGCAACAAACAAAAATCATTTGTTAAATGTTTGCATGGAATGCAATAAATTTTTGTACAATTTATTTATTTTTTTTATTTTTAGTTTGAATATATGTACAATTTCAGAAACTCGATAAATAAAATTAAAGCTTGAAGCTTTTTGTTATTGTTACAACTAAAATTTCTTGCTATTTCGTTTTTTCATTTTATAATATATTCTGTGCAATATCAAAAATACCAAATAACTACATCAAAACATTTTCGTGCCCATGGTCTTTTAAATTAGGTTGCGGTTGGAATCACCGACTGCTCTGGGTTAACGATTGGCAATATTTCAGCGCATCTGGTTCCTTCACTAGCACTTTTTACTATATCATACCAATCGGATATAAATTAAAGAGGCGATATTTATTATTACATGCAACTTATACGAAAATCGCATGATAAGCGTAAGAGCTAAACAAACCGTTCAAAATTCGTTTTACTGAACAATCAGGTTAAGGTTTAAAAATTAATAATCTAAGATCAAAGTCAAAGTGCCGTATTGAATGTGTTTATACTAATGTACTTACTAATAAGATTATGGTGCCATGTAAGTATAAGTATACATGTATGTATATATTTAATAAATAAATAATATAATAAAGTACAGCGGTCAACTCATTGCCTGTGTATATATGAAATGAGCGACTTTTGGTAAGACATTCCTTTCTATTTTTAGGCGCTTTCTTCTTTGAAGTCTGATCTCATGAATGGTCGCTTTTATTCTCAACTTAAGACAAATTCAGAATAATTTAATAAAGTTTGTACATTTTTTACTCTCTATAATTAATCAAAACAAAATTTAGTAGTCGTCTGCTTATTCGGGGCAAGCCTTACAAATGTAGTTGCGTACAAAAGTATTCGGCATTTCAAATTTTTTTTATTAGAATCGCAAAAAGTTTGAGTGTAACTCAGAAATAGTTAACTTACACAAACTTTATTTTTTTCAATTAATTAATTACCTTCTAGGTTGGCGATTACAACCTGATGAAGTTCGAACAAAAAACAGGATGGCTTTTAGATCATCCTTCTTCGGAGCGCTTCAAAATCGAGCAACAGGTAGTGTATGTCGATTTGCTGCTCCTGAATATTGGTCGAACGATCATTTAAGTTGCCGGAAACTGCACTGACAGTATTCGTTCAATTTCTTCAAATACTGCTTAAGTGTTTCACACAGCACTCTAGCCAGGTTCTTATAGGCGACTTCAAGGACGCCCCTTTGGAACACGTTGCAGAGAATACTTATACCACAATATAAGAATACTAATACCACAATATAAGAAAATCGAACGTTGAACGAATTACACTCCAGAATACTATTCAAAAAATTCTACAAAACCAAACGTTTGATAAACAATTTTACAATATATAACTAATTAATATTTTGATAACAAACCTTTAGGTTGTATAACTAATTTTAATTCTTTTGGCATTGGTCTTACTAATTTAGTTTTAAGCTTAGCAGGCTCCACATCTCTGTTATGTCATATTTCAGTCATCCCCTATTTCTCATTTCTCATTTGTGATTTTGACAGTTTATTTTCAACAGTTGTCCATTACTGTTCAATGAGATTTAAGTCTGGTCATTGTCGTGGAGTTTTAAGTGTTTTTATGGTATTACAAAGAATTCTCATGTTTGTAGTGTGTGTGCTTTGTGTCATTACCGTGTTGAAATTTAAAACATTTTTTTCTTCAAAATGACAACTCCATGTGCACATCCCATAAAACCTTTACTAGCGATTTCACGGGAATTACCTTATAGCCCAGCTGTTTCATCACATGCAACTGAAATTTCGTACAACGACATTTGTACGTTATTCCCATTAAATTCTACGATACCACTGAAATTACTCCATAATTTTGGGTACTTCTTGTAGGCATTTTAACCGAAAGTTCTCTTAAATGAGAAAGTTATTAGTTGGTTCATCTGAAATTACTGAAATTGATGCTTTAAAATATTTTGAAAATTATTTAAAATGAATGTCTGATGAATATTATGTCGTCGGTTTTTAACGACTATATATATCTTGTTTCATAAGTTAGAATTCTTCTAAGAAGAACTGATTTATTGCGATAGTTTAATTCCGAGGGATCATGAGTAAACTGCTAATTATTCATGGTAGTTATATTTAAAATGTTTTATATTATAGAAATACTTCTTTTATACTTTTCTTCGTCTGATGTTCCTTTTGATTTTCTTCCCATTTAAAAAAAAAAAAGTAAAGCTGTTCCTTTGTAAACATTAGTGACCGAAATTCATTATTGTAGATTATTATATTGAGCCGTGATATTTTGAAATGGAAAATTTCATGAAATTAAACTTTGATACCAAGTTCTCGAAATATATGAACGCATGGATAGAAATATATCATAAGCATGATTACGATACTATCACCAAAATAATGAATTAATTACGAAATTTTTAAAACTCTACTGCCTGAACACAATCATAATATTTAAGTGATTTTTCCGATATTGGAGGTACCCAATGTGATAGTCGGTTTTCGCCCAAATGTCATAAAGTAGTAGCAAATTCTCAATTGACCTTGAATATTTTTTAAGGAACTAACCATGAAATCAATATCTCTTAGTTCTATGAACTTAAAAAAAAGATAAAAGTTTCATAAAAGGTCCACAAATTAAAAACGCCTTTTATTCAATTTTCTAAATGTCACTTCAATGGTATAATTATACCTCCTCGTAGAATTTTAGTGCCTTGTAGTCGAAAGCTGCCAACTTTGCCTGAATATTAGTAAAACCTGTATTAAACGGTCTTGAAGAGGTTTACGAACTATTAAATTAATATTAAATTTTATTAACTTGTGCTAAGAAACCTGGCTTTGAATCTTATCTCAGTGCTTTGGGATAAACATTTTATGGGATATACGCGAACTTGTGAACCATTTTGCCTCAATTACATTTTGCCGTTTTCTATCTAGCAAATGTGTTCCGATTCGCGAGTAATCGTTTTCAAGCACATCATCAATCGCAAAATTTTAATTCAATGAAATTCTATGTAAAGGACGTATAGTGGAAGCTAACCTTTACTATGCATTACATACTCTGCACAAAGCCGTAATTCTGCGATCTTCTATTTTTCAGTTATGTGGACCTTATTCCATTCGGTTTTGAGCATTTTCATTCTTATATAGTTTCAAAGACGAATTGTGTACAAATTTATGGGTCAATGCAAAACGAAAGAGGAACGAGAGTTTGTCATTTATCAATTGAAATTCTTGGTATTTTTTAGTTGGCTTTATCTACTCATCACCATTATATTAAGAAATTTTGGGGCAAAGATAGGGTAGAGTGCAGAAACGGATATTAATCGTCGGATTCAAATGATTGGATGACTGATCCGTTCACATATTTGCATGTCCAAGTTTATAGAATAAGTCATCTCTAAGTCAAGACAATGAGCCTAAGGGATAAGGATTGAAGAAAGTGCTGCGAGTAAAAACTAAATGCGGTTTTGATGGCTCGTCTTATTTTTGGTAGAACCCCTAAACTAAAAATGTAAAAAACCGTGAAAGAAACGTGATGATTAGGCTTATATATCTGTTTCCGTATTCCGAAAATTACTTTTATAGCAACGAACATGGACAAACAACTCACATTTCTGGATACAGAACTTACTGAACTTCTGGATATAGAACTTCTGCCCAATCTTCTGAAGCTAAAAATATTTGTAGCAAGGAGTGTTTATTAAGAGAAGTGTTAGAGGAATGGCACAATATGACCCAATAATCGGGACCAGCTTCGACTGTCCGTCCGAAAGAACGCTATGGACAGCCTGAATCAAACTTGAAATTTAGAGTTTTTACAAAAATCTTATCTTGATTTTTGGTAGATTTGGAATTTTATGAAAAATTAGACGATATAAATTTTCAAAATTACTATTGTGTTAATCTTTCTCTTAAACAATTACACAATTGCATAAAAATAACGGGTATACCCCCACATTATTATCAAAAAGGAGCATTTGAAGTTTTTATAAAAAAAAAATTATCCAATGAAAAAACAAAGTTAACACATAATTGCTTATATGAGGACAGTTTCTAAAATTGGTCGGATCTGATTGAAAAGAAAATCAAGTATACTGATATTGAAATTGAGATTTTAATGCCAAAATATCCATAAATTTCAAAAAAATGTTATAGGATCGATGTTTTTTTTTTCCAAATTTTACTTGGGAATATGAGAGGGATTCGATTAAGAGCAGATGAACTTTTTTTATGTTTTTTTGTCAGTCCAAAATTTTTAAATCAAATACATTTAACGTTTTTAATGGCATAGAATAGATTTGTGAAAGGAAAGACATCTTGAATAATTTTAAATTTGGCAAAATGATCCATAAGCTGGAGTTAATAGATCTGAGATTAAGAGTCCAGAATAGCACTACCAGTTTTTCTGGTGTCTGGGAAAAATCATGCAATATCTTTCAGTGCTCTATACTGAAATTCTAAAAATGAGAATTAAGGTCATCCTGTTCATGACACGAGCCTGACATTCTTGGCTTGGCATTCAAAACTGCAGCTTACCCATCACCGTTTTGTCTAGAATTCACAAAACTCTTTTTAAAAGAAGCAATTGCCGCCATTACTAACCAACAAGTTGGTGAGGGAATAACGGAGACGGTGGCAAGGACTACTAGGTTTTTGTTTGAACTTTATGTATAATTCTTATGAATTATTTAATTAGTTTTATTTAATAACGAAATGTCTATGCTTCTAACATTTTTTTCATGAGCCTGTGACGTCAAGAAGTTTATCGTTTAATTTAATGATTTATTTAGAAATGGTATATTATGTATTCTCTATTAAACATTTTTCAGCTTTATTGTGATATTCTTAAAACTTATTTAACTCCTCTTCATGTGCTTTATTTATTATTATTTTTTGAATATTATTTTTGGGATTTAACATGCCAAAAGGAACAAAATTGAATGTATCTCACTTCAGAGAAATTTGAACATGTTTGATGAAAATAATAGGAACCAAAACAAAGCAAGATTAAAAATAAACAAATCGAGCAAGAAGGTATCGATAAATCATAATCTTATGGTATGAACTGCATTTCTAGCACACACAATGAGCATTTCACTTTCGTTAA
The DNA here is from genome assembly GCA_001015075.1 of Cirrula hians. Taxonomy (NCBI): domain Eukaryota; kingdom Metazoa; phylum Arthropoda; class Insecta; order Diptera; family Ephydridae; genus Cirrula; species Cirrula hians. The sequence continues at coordinate 7,719 of JXOS01028425.1, forward strand.
AAGATGCTATAAGACATACAAGGAATATGCGCACACAGCATTATCGTCCTTTACTGGCATGGAAAAGTTGGAGATTGCGACTAAAATCGGAGGAATACATGAGTAAATATTATGCAGATCTCACTGCTTTAGGTGATCTAAAGAGCATTACGTTTTTCAATATTCAGCTTAAATATGTCTAGCTCTCTGCTAAGTGTTTCCAATTGCATACAGAGCATACCGATCTTTGCTATAGTTCGGAAACACACATTTTTCTTCTTGTTATTTATTAGTAGTTACCATGGAAGAGTATATTTCAACAAATTTATATTAATGTCTGGCATTCAATGTTTAGTTATTAAATGCCTTAGAACTCTTAATTATTTAAGAAATTTATTTTTGTGTTCGTCTTTTTTAAACTTGTAATGTAAAAATCGTTAGTTAAAAATCGTAAATTTGATTCGTTATTTCCAATAATGTTCTATTCAACTTTTCTGACGTCAATAAAAAAAAAAAAAAAAAAAAAAAAAAAAAAAAAAAAAAAAAAAAAAAAAAAAAAAAAAAAAAAAAACAAGATAGACGCAATGTTCGGTCAAAACCGACTACATCATATCTATCAGTCATGCATCATACGGAATCCTCAACATTTTGCAGCAATACCAAATTCCAGTAACTTTCGATGAGTTCAGTCCTTAAAGGAAAATCTTGGGTAAAAGGTTGTAGTATATCCGATATNCAGTCCTTAAAGGAAAATCTTGGGTAAAAGGTTGTAGTATATCCGATATCAATGACACTCAAGAATGTTGTGACAATAACGTCCCTTTGCCTAAATTCCAAATTTTGGAAGCATGCCATGTAATACTTGGCTTTTATGCTGAAAACGGGTAAACTCAAATTTTACAATGTCATGGAGGTACCCCAAATCGATCTATGGTCCCAAAGATGGATTCTTTGCCTACCTTGGAATTGAAATTGGCAACACTGATGTAAATATCAATTGTGGTTCATTTCTAATTGAGACTCTCAAGTTTATCATTGAAGGTTTCTTTGGTAACATCGTCTTCAGCCGCTATCAGCGCTTGAGCGAAAATCAGGCTAGCATTGAAAAATGTTGCCTTGACTCAAATGAAAAGATGGTATTTGAGGATTTATGCCCCATAACCTTACACCAATAGTATTTGTAAAAGTAATTTTGTACTGAAAGAACGAAAATCCTCATTTATTTGCCATTTTGAGAATTCTTGAAAAAAATTCGAACTATAAATATTTCGCTAATTGAATTTTTTCTATAATTTGTGGAATGAATAGATTATTGAATGAAGAATATTTTCATAATCATAGAACATGTGTCAATTCATACAAACTATATGCTCACACATGAGATAATGGCAGATGACGAGAAGCCCTATGATATGGAATGTTACGGTATTAAATTTAAACCAGCAGGCAATAAGCCTTCAAGGATTGTTACCGTAATCGATTCTGTATCAATGTTATTGTAGGAGTGTTATGCTTAAACAATCTAAAATTAATTTTAAAAACAATCATAAAATGAGCATTAAAACCCAAACGCAAAAAAATACAGTAGAGTACTCAAACTGTTTTGAAATCTCTAATGTTACTAATAAAATAAAACTCATTATGGATTTCGTTGGTTTAAAATGCGTAATCTACTCATTTTGTTTTATTTTCAATAAAGGCTAATATATGTAAATAAAGAACATTTAATTAAGTTTTTATTGAATTAGCGACGGGTTTCGTTGGTTTAGTACAAAATATGAGCATGCGTAATGCACTCATTTTGTTTTATTTTCATTTACGAATTTATACTATTGAATTGAACTATAGAAAGCACATTTATTTATGAAGTATAGTTAAATGCTCAATCTAAAATCCCTCGCTCTGCACTTGAAAAGAAAGACGAATGAATTGAGCATGCATAGCGAAAATGCGCAATGCACTCATTTATTTGTATTTTCAATTAAGAAATTATTCTATTGAATTAAATTATATGAAGCACATGTATTTATTTAGTATTTAGGTTCATAATTTTAAATTCCATGCTCGCTCTGAACTGGAAAAGAAAGACGAATGAATTAACCATGCTTTGCTATCAGTGCTTACACCGATGCTTGCTGGTTCTGGCTCGATCGATATCCTGAACTGCACTACCGTAAAATCGTAAGACAGTTGAGTGAAACCGTACTTAAATGTGTATGCCAACGCTGCATTGCAGCACTGATAAAGCAAAGGTGCGCACAATTTAAACTACGGCGTCAATTTAAAACAAAAAGCGGAAAAGAGCAGATGGCTTGTATGCTATCAATTCATGTTTTGCATAAATTGTAAAGTTCAAGTCGATCATTCAAACAGAATTTAAAATGAACATGCAAAACAAGAAATAATAGCAAAAGTTATGGTCAATTATAATAAATAACAAATGCTAATAAAATTTGTGTGTGCGACGTTTAATGTGTAGAAATCCAATTTGTGATATTCCAAGTCACTCTTTTAATGTGTTTGTTATATTTATCTGCGTGTAGTGAGCATATTGAAGAAGTGCCAAGATATGAAAATAACTAAGCAAATAAGAGAAGAAAACGAATAAATGATAATAAGTAAAATACAAGGCTTAAAGAAACCAAGCTGCGCTATTCAAAAACGAATTGTTTTTCCTTTTCTTCTTCTAAATATATTATAATAAATAAATAAAATTTTATATAGATATATAAAATTGTAACGTATAAGGGAATCTCGGTGCAATTGTGAATATAAAAGCAAAATTAAAAGTAGAATAACCAAAAAGCAATCAACTATTTCAACAACTTAGATCAATTTAATTAAAATAAAAAGATAAAGTAAAGGAGCAGAGCAATGGCTACATTTCATATACATCAGGATGCCGATAAAGAAAACCCACAAAATATGCACATAAAAGAGTCTTTGCTAGGCCATAAGCAGGCGCATAGTGTTGGTGTCACCAAACAGCCCTTGTCCGTACTCGGTGGTACTGGTAATAGCAACGTTCCGCGTATGCTTAATGGTGCGGCTAACAAAGTTGTAAGTTCATCTTTTTGTTGTTTATGGTTAAATTAGCGTTAAAGTCTTAAAATGTCTTAATTTAATTGCCATCGATAAGTACACACACTTACAACATGCATTCATGTAGATGTGCAATTGTAATTCGCCATTATTAGAGAAAAAAAGGACAACAATATTGCATTATATTCAATATTGGCGCCAATTATAGTGATGGCAAATTTATAATATTTTACGAAACGCATAATTAATTTACTTATATGAATATATTGAATCGTTATTAATTGCCAAACTATTTATTTGGAATAGGCATTTCGTGAAGCCACAAATGTGAAAAACAACAAACTGATACAGGACACCGCTGACACAAAGAAATCGAATGTTGTTCCAGTGGTTGAACAATTCAAGACATTCTCTGTGTATGAAGATTGCAGCGAGGAAGTAACGACAAAGTATGAATCAAATGTTCGCACAGAAAAGATAAGCAACCAAATATTTGTTGACAAAGAAAATGTTAATGAACCAGCTGCTAAGCCAATAAAAAAACATTCACAAATTGATTTGAAAAGGTGAGTCTTAAAGAATTCATAAAAACTTATTTAATGTATTTGAATTATAATTAAATCAGCGCTAATTCTGTCTGAACATTTCTTCAAAATTTGCGACTATAGTTCTGCATAAACTGGAATTTTAACACGATTTTTAACACTTTCTGTGCCATATTTGCTGAAAGTTGTCAAATTGTTTGCAGATCATATCAATGGCACAGTGCATTTATATGATTTCGAACAGAAACGAACGTTTAAATACTATATGTGGTACAGAATTTGTTAAGTTAAATTAATTTAAAGAGACCCTTATGTTAAGAAATAATAGATATGTATGTGGTCATCTATGATATGATAAGAATCTGCTTCATGCAAGCAAATGGTAATTTCATAGTATAGAGCTGGGCCAAAGTTATAAACGTTGCGCAATTTCTATATATAT
>JXOS01028453.1:3773-16706 GCA_001015075.1 Cirrula hians
TTTTTTTTTTTTTTTAATATTATTTTTATCATTTACTATGATTATGAATAAAAAAAAAATAATTCAAACTAGTGAGAAAGTTACAGTCTAAGGCCGAGAGGGAGATGTACGTCACTTCCACCTCGCTTAGTTAAGTTCTGAGAAGTCACAATATCAATAAGAAACTTTTCTTGGAATTAAAAGGTATTCAGAAGGAACGACAAATTTTCATCCAAACAAGCTTATTTTTGATACAAACATTGATTATCATTTCATACACTCAATAATGAAGTTCCATTGAAATTGATCAATTTTTGTATTGTATTGTGTATTTCGTGCAAAATTTGCTTGAAATCCCTNCATAGAACCCTTTTTTTCGCAATGTATAGGTGTATTTCGTGCAAAATTTGCTTGAAATCCCTTGTTCCAAATACATAGGTGTATTTATTTATGTACATCTGATTTTCATCCAATGACACCAATTTTTGGTACACATATTCTTCATATTTAGGTCTACTCAAAAAAGCAATTTCGTTGAATTCGATCAGTGATTGTGGCTAATTTTGCTTAAAAGCCTTTTTCCAGACCATATAGTTATACCGCTGATTTTCATACAATTATGCAAATTTTTGGAGCATAACTAGATACTATGATAATTAATGTAATTACGATGTAATGTCATTCCAAAATATTAATTCTTAAGACTGCAAAACTCCTAAGGCATCAATTTTGAATAGATTTATGCTGGAGGCACCTGGAATATTGTTTGAATCAGGTCCAAGTTTGAATTTAGATATAATATATTTTCATTGCTTATGTGTGCCGAATTTAGTAATTCTACCTCAACACGGTCTCTCTAAAATTTTATGACGGACAGATAAACGGACGGACGGCTGAATGGACAAACTGATCGAATTCTGTGGTGATGCTTATCATATTGGTATATATTTTTATATATGCCTCCAGCCTAAGTGTTGCAAACATATAGCCAATTTCATTGGCGATGTGTGTAATAACTATAATAAGAATAATAAAAAAATACCAAAAAAAAATATTTTATATATAAAAATGTAAAAAAATTTAAATAATTCAATGTTGTGTTAACTAAAAATTTGTCCAGTGTAATAAATTTAAAGAAAAAGTAAAAATAAATAAATAAATAAAAAATAACAAAATTAAAAAAAAATATATTTGAAAATATTGACACTGTGTAGAAAACCAACTTATTTAACAAAATAAAACTCTGAAAATTTAAAAATTTTAAATATTTAAAAATATTATTAAAAAAATTTTGAAAAATATAATTGATTTTATTATTTTAATTGTTAAGAAATTGATTAATAGAAAAAAATAGAAGCGAAGAAGATTTACGTCTTTATGAAACTCAAAATATTATTTGAACTATGTATAAAACATGTAAAACTTAGTGCTAAATTTAGAAATCTGAAATTTTATACCGAATGAGCATTTTGGGCCTTCCTGTGTTAGGTGCGCTCCTGTAAAATACGCGCTGAGCGCACAACTAATTGCCGGTACGCAAACGCTATCGGTCTCGCTCGCACCAACGGTTCAGCGCCTATGCATGCGACATTTGCTATGGATATGATATTGAATACATTATCAGCTGTAGGCATACGCGCGGCAACAATTGAACGATAACCTCGTCCACCAGCGTTTAGTTTATAAGATAGTACAAACGAATAAAAGTGAAATTATTTGTTAATACGTAATTGACCGGAGCTACCTCAACAGATGAAGCATAGTTTCTAGCAAGACGCATTAGATGAGCCGTTGTGCATTTATTTTCTATACGAGAAGCTGCTTACATAAACGATGAACCCCGCAGAGAAATTGGCATACGTTAGGGAACACATTGGAACGTATCCGGACTTTCCAAAGCAGGGCATTTTATTTCGGTATGTTGGCGAGTGTTTCGAGAATTGTTGAGTTGTGTATGAACTTTGCGTGTGCTTGGCACGACAGCGATATCTTTGCAGCGTTGAGCGATGGCAAGGTGTGCCAGTACCTGAAGGAGCTACTTGTTGCGCATATACGCGAGCATTTCGCGGATGTAGATGTCATAGTGGGCTTGGAGGCGCGTGGTTTCCTGTTTAATCTGATGGTCGCCGCCGAGCTGGGTGTGGGCTGTGCGCCGATACGCAAGAAGGGCAAGCTGCCGGGCGAATGCGTGTCCATTGAGTACACGCTGGAGTACGGCACTGTGAGTATGCCTTGTAGTGGCTTACGCGTGCGAGTGTGTGTTATTGTGTGTGCTTTATGTATTAGGATAAATTTGAGATGCAGAAGGCGGCATTGAAGCCTGGACAGAAGGTCCTTTTGATTGACGATCTGCTGGCGACGGGCGGCTCACTGGACGCCGCTGTGCAGCTGGTGCAGAAAGCGGGGGGCGTTGTGCTCGGTAGCCTAGTGGTCATTGAGCTGGGCTTTCTCGAGGGACGCAAGAAACTAACTGGCAATGTGCATTCCTTATTGCAGTACTAAGACAAGCAAACTAAAGACCAGCGACTAAGCGAAGTAGACGAGTGCGTCGCATTTCGCCAAACCGCACAAATGGCATTTATTTTTTTTAACTGTTTTTAATTGACTAACTTTATCACACGATAAACGTAACGCTATACGTTGTCTGTTGTCACGTCACATCACGTAATGTTCACTTTGTATGTCTAACTGTTATTTATTTAATTTATATGACGTTTTTTGCTACAACTGCCTTAAGAATATACACACACACATATTTTTGCTAAAAGCGAACTATTCGTGGGGCTTTATTGTGGACTCCTGGTATTCGGCGGAAGCGTGAATTACAGCAGGGCATGTATAGACTGGTCTAGGCATTAGCAGCGGCATGTTTGAAGTGAATTTCCAAATGCAACGCGCGCAACAGCCAAGCTGCGCAGAAGACTGCCAACTGCTGCGAAAGCTGGCGATGAGCTTTTTTTAGTGCGCGGCACAGTTAAAATTTAAAGCTTTCTCTTCAATAGAAACACCTTGCTGTCACACGGCTTTGACAGGAGCTTGTCAGCAGCAAAGTGCATAAATTAAGAGTTAGCTCATGCCATTATACTTGAAAGCGATAGTATTCCTAAGATTATGCAATAATATATAAAATAATTTTGCTGTCTCATTTGCGGACATTATGCTGCGCTAGGCGTGCAACGGTGTATGACTTCTTCTGCGACCCCTAAAAGATCTTACCCGTACGTGCCACGGTATACCTTTCCCTAAGGATTCTCGGATATCGAAATGTTGATCCAACTAGGTTTGGCACCACAAATGCGAAGCCACTGGCTAATCTCTACAGTTCAACATTTGCGACACGGATGCTGTAGTTTCCTTCAGTATTGTGATATGTCGGGAGCGAATGACGAACTGAGTCTAGTATGATCCTCAGAAATCATACCTTGCTGAATAGCCCTGATGCTAGATCGATACTCCTTCAGATATGATGCCTTGGAGGGAGCGCTTAATTGAATTGTCGTACTTCATCAAAAGCATCCTCTCCATGACTACATTCATGTGCTGGTGTGCTGAACGAGCTGGATCGAGCTCAAATTTGATTGTTAGTCATCATGAGCGTATCTTGTGAATTTTATATTGCTCCAACGATATAATTCGCCAGACACAGTAACAGCAACAGTTACTCCCTCAGAGTTTTTCTCTCTTTATGAGTCACTTGACAAATGCAACATTTAACTAAACATCTTACGAAATCATAACCAAAGTCGTCAAGTGATGCGGGACCTATAAAGACTGGGACTAGCTTCTTCTTGGAGCATTATACCTTGGAGAGTAGTCATAAACATTGCGAGTTCGGTAGTTATTTAGAAATGGTCCCTCGTCGACAGTAGTCTGACCGGATTATCTTTCTCAATTTTGTTGTGCTCAGGCAGTGGATAAACCGGATCAAGCTCAAATTTGATTGATACTCATCATGAACGCATCTTGTCAATTAAATACTGCCCAAACGACATAATTCGCCAGACAAAGTTGCGACAGCGTTCATCCCTCTTTATGAGTCGCTTGAAAAAAGCTTTCAACACCAATGTTGTTAAGTGCTGCGGGACCTACAAAAATTGGGTTAAGCTGCTTCTTCTAGAATGATATCGTGGTGACTAGTCATCAATTGCGTTTGTACGGTTGCTATTCAGACATGATCCTTCGCCAAGAGTGGTTTAAACGTATTTTCTTTCTCAATTTTGTAGTGTTAAGGCACTGGAAGCAACGCATCTAGCTCAAATTTGGTTAATTCGTCATCATGGGTACATCTTGTTATTTATATACTACGTCGACCACAATATTCGTACTCGTCCTGATTGGCATGCATTCGGTAATGATAACTTGTTCAACGTGATTTTAGATCCAAAGCGCTTCCACCAATATTGTCATGTGCCGGTTTATAATTTATATTATCCATCCACGAATTTATTCGCCTGAATAAGCTGCGACGGGTCTCCCTTGTTTTTGCAAGCTCTATAGTCATTGACAGCTGATCTCTTGCAGTGAGTCGCCTGACAGAATTGTTGCAGCTTTGCAACATGCCCATGAGCAATTCCTGTATGCTGAAAGAACTCAAGGCGCATCGTACGCTAGTCAACATTCCTCATCTCGATATACTCAATTAGCTATATTAGGCCCTACATTAACTTGCAAGCTCGATACTTATTTACAGTTTATTCCTTGATGATATCAAAAAATTGGTCCAGTTCTTATTTGATCATGAGATTGCGCAGCTAATCGCGAAGGAAAAAGAACATTCGTTAAACTGAATCATACTTCTGTTCATGCTTCTGCCTGTAAAGCGTCACTCAGTAAGAGGGACATGCACTGTAACCGATAGATTTAACGCCTGTTTGATCTCAAAAGATGCTACTGCGAACAAGAGCTCTATCTTCTACTGCGCTTTTTTTTATTTGAGTATTCTAACACATTACCAGTGCATCCTATTTTTAATGTTTTAACTGCAGTAGTACGCGGATTTGTTACTCTGCGGTCACCTTTTTTGCGGAGTCGTGCAAGAATTTCAGTTTGTAAAATGTCGTTTCGTGATTTAAAAATTTCCGGAAATGGAACCACATACCACTAATTGCAATGGAATTATTAAAACTCTATAAAAGCTTTAGAAATCAGTGAACGCTGTGAATGTGCTCAGTCCGTGAGGGCTGTCAGTTCTCTCTAATGATTTGGGGATACGATGTGGAAACGTTTTCGCCAAATTCCGAGCTAAAGAACAACAATAAGTTCAGCACGCGTTGTAGCTCAAATAATGTCGCTATACCCATCCGATAAGGAGTTTTAAGCGCAGCAACTGCTCCATACAGCATTCAAAAGAGTTGAATTCGCCAGGTCCTTGGCAGTAAAGGTTCCCCTGGCAGTCAAATTTCGTAAATAAACTATATTCAATTATAATAAAATATTATAAATATTTATAATAATAAACAAAAATTAATTTACACATTCAGCAGTAACCGATTATACAGCTGAGACACTCGTATTCGTTTTAACCAGCTGCTCTGATGCATTGCCTACTCTGAAAACAAGTTGGCAGCACGCTGCTAGCAATGTAAACAAAACAAGTAAGAAGCATTTTGAACGAAAAGCTGCGCACAAAAACAAATTGCTGACTGCCACAGACTGGGCGCGCAAAGGGGTTGCAAAATCAAAGCTTTCTTTATGCTGCTGCTACTGCGGCTGTTCTCGTGGTTGTTGTTGTTGTTTTTTTTGTTGTTGTTGCTGTATGCAATATTCTGCAGACGAAAAATGAATGAATTCCCTGGCAGTGCTTGAAACAACGTTCACATGGTAAGGTAGACGCAATAACGGTAACCCGTGTCACAAATGTCGCCGTGTGCTGCATTTTGATTTTGTAACGAACAAACAAAACGAAAGAAATTTGTAAAATATAAAGTGTGTGCATGCTGGCTTGTGCGAATATGTGAATAAAAAATGTTGTATGAAAATTTAATGCCAACACAATGAATATGTTAAATTATGATTAAGTGCTAAATTATGCATCAAGTGAGTAGTGTTCTAAATGAGTGAGCTGGGTCAATAACGGTGAAAGAGGATTCTTAAAAAGTCAACAAAAAAATATTTACGTTTTTTTCAAAGCACAACTAATGTGCTTGCCAACGAAATTGTTTACGGCGACGATGAAAAAAATAAATAAATAAATAAATAACAATAATAATAATAAAATACTGTCTAGGCAGCCAAAAAAAAAAAACAAACAAACAAAAAAATTAAAGCATTATTTTCAAACATTACAGAAACTAAAAATATACACTTTTATGTAATTAACTAAACCACGCTTTTGAAATTTTCTTATTTGGAAAAAATAATTGCCGAAAATTTGTGCAGATGTCAGGCTGTTGTTCGTAGGGTCACCCATTTGCTATTCTTCTGTGCAGGCAACGCACAAAAACAAAAAACAGCTCAAAAATGTGCAGCAACTGTTATTGATTGGAAAATGTGTTGTTTTGAATGTTTATATTTTCTCTAAACAAATTTTGCATAATTTTTATATTATTTTTGAACATATGTTAAATTGTATTTTTGCATGTTGACTTGTTTTAATATTTAATTGAATTTACGTAAAATTTATGCGCGCCGCAACTTAAAAAAAATCCAATTTCATTACATTACTAATTATGGCGATTTATCCTTTTATTACATTTTTGATATATTAGTTAAACTTCTATAGTACGATTTTTAAAGGTTGTTTGGTACTATTTATTAATATTGTATTTTTAATTAATTTTGAAAAAAGTTGTTCGTAGCAGCTCTTCAAAAAATTAATTAAATACATAAAAAAATAAAAAATGACTAAGTAATATTTATATTTTAATTTAATCTTTTAAAAAGTGCAAATAATTAAATTTAATATCAACTTGTATTCAAATTTATGTAAATAAAAGAAACTACATAAACCGATCATATTTAATACACATACAAAATAATAAATAAATACATTTTTCAATGTTTTATGGAATTATTGTTGTTATTGGAATTACATATTTTAATTTGAACCTTTTAAAATTGCTTTCAAGGTAAATTTACTTATTATGATTAAGTTTTTATTTTTATTTAATTTTTTAGCTCATCATATTTCTTAATGGTTCCGCGAAGAAATAAACATTTTCATATAATTTTTGTAATAATAAAATAATAATCTTAAAACTTTAAACTTTTTCAAAGTGTATTTATTATTATTTATTTTGATTTACTTTTGAAATACTAGTTTGTAGCAGCGATTTACAAGAAATATAAAAAAAAAGAAGTTGAATGAATTAAAAAATAATTAAAGGATTGAGATTAATAAAGAATATTTATATTTTAATTTTATGTGTTTTAATAGTGTTTTTAAAAGTAAACACCTTCTTATTATCAATTTTCTATTTTAATTCATAAAAATAAACAAATTTTAAATAAACCATTTATTGTAAATAAAAATAAAAACTAATAAATAAATTTGGAATGAAAAAATAAGCATTTATGTATAATTTTTAAAATAAAAGTATAATATTCTTATTGCATGAAAGTTAAGATTTATACAATTTTGACATGTTCCTCAACATTTTTCAATTTTATTTAAAATTTATTCAATACTCTTTGAGTTTTTTTTTCTTGGAAAACTAGATTTTATCAGGTTTAAACAAAACCAAAAAAAAAAAAATAAATAAATCAATAAATAAAATAAAAGAATATTTTACATAACAAAGTAAATAAATAAATTAAAAAATAATTGAATAAGTCAAATAAATAAAAAAAATTTATATTTCAATTTTATGTTTTTTTATAGTGTTTTCACAACTAAATACCTTCTTTTTATCTAATATAAATATAATATAAATAAACAAGTCTTCAATAAACCATTAATTTAAATATGTATAAAAAATAATAAATAAATAAATTGTTCAATTTTTTCTGTGAAGTTTAAAAATTTTCATATTTTAATTCAACTTTTTTACGAAAGTAAATTCCTTTCATTTATTTTAGTAAAAAATAAAAAAAAATTTTACTAATCAAGATTTAAGATTGAGAACTAAGCAATTTTCGAAAGAAAATTTGGTGCTTAAGCAATTTTGCATTATGTTTTAAGCTTTTCAATGGTCAGTCAAAATAAATAAGCTTATCTTGAGTTATATTTCGGATTGAAGAATACTTTTAAGAGAACTTTGTATTTTTATTTATTTATTAATTTTTTATTTTTAATTAAATTTTAAGCTCTTATTTAATCCTTTTATTATGGATATGTGCCAAGTATGTAATGCATAGAAATAATCAGTTTCGACTATATGTTTTTTGCATCATAGAATCAAACAAGATCGATATAATAGTCGGTCAAGACCGACTACATAATGCACAACAGTTATTCAATCGGGAGTACAGGTTCTATGGCAAGTAGCCGAACTTATGTATCGATCTTGCTCCAATTCTAAAATNGAAGCTAGCTTAAATACCAAGTACAAATCGGATCCTACTGAAATTTGTTACATAGATGTTTTTATGTTATTGTCATATTACTGTACGATGTGAGCTCAATCAGTCTAAAATACTCAATGTGTAGATACCATTTGATTCATCGGTTTTACTGAAATTTGGTATTCTTGTAACATTTTGGTGCTTTTATAAATTAAATAACTGTTGGGTGTATTGTAATTGGTCTTGGCGGTTTATTACATCAATTTTTTATTTTTATTTTTATTTTTTTTTTATTTTCTTAAACGTTTTTATATTTTATTATTTTCAAAGAGAACACCGCTCTTGCAAAATTATTCACGTATTGCGATGGAGAGTTCTTTTAATATTATTTCAAAAAAATAAATTTTAGAATTATTCTGGAGCAATTTTCAGCGTTTTCAAACTTTAGATGTAAAATATTTGGTATTCTTAACTTGCATTAGTTTTTGTTTATTTTGGGAAAATATAACTTCTGGCATACGTGGATTGATATATTCATAAATAATTATTGCTCCAAAATGCGACCAGTTTTTGATTATATCACTTAATATATTTTATTTAAATATCTTATAATTATTATTTTTAAAAATTTACTATCGTTTCAATACTTTAATTTTTAGATGAATTCATCAGCAAAGGGATTTTTATAAACGTCTCCAATGAAATTTGCGATATGCATATTAGTATTGTCGGTACGTTTGTAAAAATCAGAGTGTTCGGAGACCTATCAAAATATAAATCGATATGATTAGCATCGCCACAGGGAGAAGGAATTGAGCTTACGAAATTCGGCACACACATACAAGGGAAAAAAGTTAGATCAAAGTTTGAGTTTGATTTAGATCCAACCAATATTAAGTACACCTCATTACCCATAATTGGTGCCACAGGACTATTGCAGCCGTAAGATTTGTTATTTTGCAATAAAATTTGGGTATAAGTGTGTTCCAAAAATAGTCGTGATTGGATAAACATGAGAGATATCTCTATTACTCCTTTGTGGTGCCAATAGAGGTTTTCGTGAAGAATAACCTGTAGGTAACATTTAAATTTAAAAAATTTCTAAATTGAGTGAACATAAATATACTCCATAAGTGTACCAAAAATGACCAAGATTGGTTAAAATTAAACATTTAAGATTAATTGTGGCGCCATTTTGTGCGTTTTAAAACATTTCATATTCATATTGTAAGGTCAATTTGGGACTACTTTTTGGGTTTTAAGATTAAATATATTTTATTTGAAATTTTTTATTATTGTTCTCCCAAAATATTTACTTGAGATGAGATGCTTTTATTTTTATATAATTTAATTTTTATATAATTTCATGCAATCCGATTTGAACTATTTTATATCTTTTTATATAAAAAAATTATTTTTATTGGTTTATTTTTTATATTTATTTATCTAAAAAAATGTCTTTCTTCCNGTTATTGGTTTATTTTTTATATTTATTTATTTAAAAAAAATGTCTTTCTTCAAAAAAGTATTTTTCCGGTTTAGGTTTCAAATCGCGCAGCGGTGTCCCCGGAGCGTTCTCTGGAGAACTACCCAAAAGTCAATTGGAGCTAAGTCAGTTCAATAACGCGGTTAAAAAATGATATGAATCGAATTTTTGGTGAAAAACTCACAAGTTATCACTGCGGTGTAAGACGGCGCCTTATCGTGCCGCAAAAGCCAGGAGTTGTCTTTCCAGAGATCTGTCCTCTTCTTGCAAATACCTTCACGCAAGTGACCCATAACACCCAAATCATATTCCTTGTTGACATTTTGGCCCAGCGGAAAGAACTCATAATGCACATCACGAAAAAATCTAGCCTTGATTTTTGAACGAATTTGACGAGATTTTTCGGTATTGCCTCGTCATTACCACGATATTCATTCGATTAGTCAGTTGTTTGCGGATCATAAGCATATATCCAAGATTCATATCCCGTAATAAATCGTCAGTAGACGTTCTGAAAGTCAGCAATCATCTCATCACAAACTTTAACGCGACGCTCTTTTTCGAGGAATTAGTGTATTTTTGGGACCAACCTAGATTTGACTTTTCTTAATCCCAAATTATCCTTCAAAATTGTTTAAACTGATCCAATTGAAATGCCAACTATACCGACAAGGTTTTTAATTGTCAATCGACGCTTTTTCCGAGCTCCAATTTCATGATTCTCCTTACGGTTTGCTCATCAGTTGAATTGATGATCGTCCGGATCCAGATCGTCCAAGTCATCAACACGTTTTCAGCCTTCTTCGAAATCTTTGTACAAATTATAAACATATTCTGTGCTATAGTCCGAAGGCGCTCTGCAGCATTCCTAAATTGCAATCCGTAAACAAAATTTAATTTAAATGGAAACAGACATTGCAGAAGTACTTTTAGTCGTTTAGAAAACACAAGCGTTACCATAGGACTACTAATGACAATCAAATAAAATTGGGTTCAGACGTCAGTAACAGTATTTCCAACTTAAAAATTAAACAGTTTGCTCTCGAATCGTTAGCAAAGAAATTTATATTCAAAATTCACTATACATTTTGAACACTAGTATATAAGCTGTATTTTTAATAGTTAAAACAGAATAATATTAAAAGAAATACAAATTATTATTTCACCCTTGTTCTAATCAGTTTTACAATTATTTGCTTCTATTACGCTTTAATATATTTTTATACATTTTAAGAAGTATATTCCAACAAGGCCAACTTCCGATAAGCAAACAATTTTGAAAATTCTGAAAAACCAGTTGGTTTGCGTACATTTAGCTAAGTGCGCTGTGTGTTTTAGGATAGAATAAAATCATGTCATAAATATTAAGCACTTTTGACAATAAAAACAAAAACAAAAGAAAAAAGAAAAAAAAAAACGAACATAAACATAAAGTAAAGCCCAAAGAAAATAAACCATGGGGCAAATTATTCCAACGAATTGAAATAAAATGCCATAAACAAATACACGACATTAGCCACAATGCTGCGTGCAAAATGTTCAACATTATTTGCAACAACAACAATAGCAACAGCACGCGGCGAGCATTATCTATTTTTACAAAATAAACATTGAAATACTCAAGTATTTCAGTTCGTATTTTCTTAAATATCTTTTTTCTACTTCCTCGAAATTAATCCGCAGAGCTTAAGAGATTCTCATGCTACATTATCCACTGTATTAGCGTTGATTGCTCATGACGACTAATCAAATGGTTTCAAATGAAATGTAACAACAATACTTCGACTAGTAATACTCAAATTAAAAGTAAACAAAATGCTTGGGAAATTTTTGCTCTTTCCATTTTGCATAAAATAAATTTTCCAAATGCTAGAAAAAAATAAAATACTTATCTTAAAAAAATGTATATATTTATATAAATGCAGGGCGTTTCGTTGCAGGGGAAGTAGAAGTTCCTAGAATACTAGCACAACAATAACATGTAAAATCAGCAAACAAACAAAATTTTGCACTCTAATTACCCCAGCGCTAGGCACGAGCACATGAGCGAGCACACAGTGCAACAACAATAACGCCGCATGACATTTTATAAAAATACGAACAAATAAGACATGGCAAAAGTAAACAACAATAAACTGCATTTAAAGCATGTAATAACAGTAAATAAGAATAAAACCTTTAAAATTAAACAATTAACCGAATAGTATAAAGTAGCGCAGGCATCGCAATGGCCAGCACTCCTAAAGCGATTCAAAGTACGAATTTCAAGCAACGCCATAAAAGCAGTAACAATCATTATTGTTGTTACATAAACACAAAAATTTGTTGAAACATTAAGACGAAAGGTTTTAAGACGCATTACATTGTGTATAAAATTTAAAGCCATTTCAGTTGAAGCGTCAAAAGCAGCTCGCTCCGCACGTCTCATTTTCATGTAAACGCTCGCATTACACGCAATTATAGCTATTAAGCCTGATATTTGGCTCTAAGTTGACAATTATTTTGTAGCTATTTTGGCTACAATCAACAGCGTAAAGCATTTATGCTTGTAAATACAACGTCTTAGCAGCTTATTAGGGAATTGCCAAAGTAATCCTTTGCTAATCACCATCTCGCTACGCACGTCTCATTTTCATATAATTTTTCATATGTGAATACTCTGCTCAAAAATGTTAAGGCTTAGTAGTGTAATATTTCATTACATTGTCTGAGTGAGGAAATGGTTGTAATAAGTTCACAGCATACTCGGTTTTTGACACTCTGACTCTAAATTTGTTTTATTCCGGCCACAGTGTAGCGCTTCACTTTGCACATCTCATATGCCTAAAACATTTTAATTATTTGACCTGCGTGCTTGTGTGCATTAGCGTATTTATGCATGGATTTAATTTTATCATTCTATAAGCGAACAAAATTGTAAAATTTATTCATTCTTTTACTAAAAATTTTCCGCGCATTTGTGTGGTTATGTAATATTNGTGCCTAAAACATTTTAATTATTTGACTTGCGTACTTGTGTGCATTAG
>JXOS01028457.1:0-25675 GCA_001015075.1 Cirrula hians
ATGGATCATCATAACATTTCAAAACGCTATCACAAATATGAACTATAATTGACAAGAATTGTCAATTTATTGAACATGGGTCTATATGGGGTTTTAAAAATTGTGAACTTATTTGTGATTAGGGAGGGTTCATACAAAAGTTCAAGTACATCATTTACCCAAAAAAAGCAGAAAATTTGGTCGAAATTGTAAATCAATTCAGCTGAAATTATTGTTGTCGCTGCAGGAACGTCCCAATAATGCATAAATATCAAAGCTATAATCTCGAAATTATAAAGCGATTATGATATGTTGACGAACAACACTTGCATAAATATCAAATAAACAAAAGTGAGAATAAAAACAAGGTCACCTAGCTATAACAAAATTAAAACCTACCTTTACCATTGTAAAGTGAATTTTAAATTATATTATACTATTGTCTGGATAAAGCTGTGAGGACTTCACCTAGCACATATTTTAGTTCAGAAACACTTTAAGTTTGACTACAGCTAGGAGTTAAGTAATGTGAACTTTAATTTGAGATTGTAGTTATGGGCCAATACGTATAAAACGAAGATTAGTGAACTAAGAGGCAGACGTAGGCATGATTCAATTTTAAACGAAATCGCAAATATCGTGGAGATCGAGTAAAATCGAGCGTAATAGTCCTACGAGAATCCAAAATTATAAACTGATTTCGCACGTTCCTGGACTTGACTCAAGGTTTTAAAAAGATATCATTCAGTCGTAAAAATCTGTGGATTCGGTCGGGAATAGCCAGACATAACGTGTCTGGCCTATCTTGCCAGCATTGTAAAAATCTTGGTTTATTCGTTTGCACAGAAACCAAATCGATTCGTACATTCCCAGAACAGGTCCTAGGCATGAAATTGTGAAATGCATACGTTTTTATAAACATCAATAATTAAATTGGCAAATTGAATATTAGCTTTGGTCATACGTTTTAAACACTTACAACGAGTTAGTTTGATCAGCATCATAACAGAATTCGATATAGCGAAGTCCGTCCGTATATCCGTATGACCGTTGCACTAGAATTACCAAATTCGGCACTCATAATCTATGGAAAAATGTTAGATCTCAGTTCAAACTTGAACACGACATAAGCAACATTCCGGGTACCCCCAATACACTTCTTTATTCAAAATTGAGGTCTTACGGCTACTGCAGCCTTAAGGGTTCATTTCGTAATTAGATGGGTTATCATATCATCTAAACATGGTCAAAAAATAAGAATGATTGGATAAGAGTCAGAGGTAGGTGCAGAACACCTATGTGATCCCAATAGGGGATTACAACTAAATTAGCCACAGTCATCAATTAAATCAAACGAAATTCCTTTGTTGATTGGACATAAATATGATCATTGTGTGTATAAAGAGCGGGCATGATTCAATGAAAATCAGAAGTACCTCTAATACGTCTTTGTGGTTCAAAAACAAAAAAAAGGATTTTAAGCCAATATATCTAGAAGCATTATTTAATGTGGGGGCAAATATAATCAGTGTTTGTATATAAATAGTGCTTGATTGGATGAAAATCCGAGGGTGCTGGATTTATCAGTTTGTATCTACAGTTGAATTGAACTTGATTATTGTAGATACAAACACTATTTTAGGAATATTTGTAGCAATAATTTAGTTATATAAGTATATTCGTATTATATAGCAAAATGTTAAGTATTTAAAAAGCCGATGGCTACATAAAAGATAAAGCTACATTTTATTTAAATATGGTTGATACGATGATCTGCATTATAATGAACTGCTTAATTTTGAAATATCCTGTGAAATTGTGCCATGATTTTTTTAATTCTGAAGAAAATGTGCAATAATACTATGTACTTACTTACTTGGTTATTTCAAGCTGGTGCATGTCTTGGCCTCAGCAATCATGCGGAGCCATTTCTCTCGATGCTTGGCAGCTTTGCTTCATTTGGAGATTGGCACATCGTGTAGAAGGTGGTCAGTCCAACGCAGGTTTGGCTTTCCTTTTCTGCGAGTACCACCGCTTGCATTGGAATTGCATATTTTAAGAGCTGGTGCCGGACTCATCCATACGAACAATATAATCTAGCTAACGAAACTGAATTTTAATTCGTTTGACTAAGTCAACATCGTTGTAGAGCTTGGGATTACACTGCTTAGGATCCACTCTCAAACACCAGGTGCATGCACATTAGATTTTGTAAGCTTCCATACAAGACACGCATTATAAATTATATATTTAAGTTTATTTTTTTACTGAGAGGCTTCTCATACTTAATCTGTAAGCCCATATTAACATCTGCTAGCAAGAGTAATCCGACGTTTAATTTGGATGCTGATGTAGTTGTGAGTATTTACGCAGAGGCCTATGTAGACATAGTCCTTAACAACATCAAAGGTGCAATTTTTTAGTCCAACACATTCTCTGGGTAAGACTTTTCATGTTGACATAAATCACTATTTCTTGTTGTCGTTAACTGCGTTAACTGCGAGGCCCATCGTCTGTACTTCTTCAACCCCAGCCGAATCGGTCTCAAGGAGAAAATTGTGCCAGTGTGCGTTTAACTTGATGATTTTCTCCGATTTAAAGCCCCATTTGACATGTAACAACTAGGTCAGGTCGGTTCCAACCACACTGAAGCCGCACTGATAAGATCCGGTTAGTTTCTGCGCAAACCGCTGCAGCCTTTCATAAAGCACATATGACAGTTTGTTGTTTACGATGTTTAAGATGTTAGTGTAACGATAGTTGGTGAAATTTGTGGCATCCCTCTTTTCTCAAATCATTCCGCATGTATTCCTTTGACCAAATATTCCGGGGAGATTGTGCATTTGATCAAATAACTCCTCACCACCACCTCGGACAAATGCGTCCCTGCCGGAGCCCAATCTTCTTCTTACCAGCAGTTTGCAGCCATTGAGAGATATGTTGGCATTGGTCGTGTAAGTGCTGGAGGGTGTTGTTGCATAATACGCGTATAAACGCATCCTTACCCTGACAGCGACAAGTAAGTGGTCGGAGTCGATGAATCACAAAATTATCAAGGTGGCAACTTGATTGAATTTAAAAACAAATCGAGATAAATTGCAAAAGAAGAAATGAATAAAAATACCTCAGATATATAAATGGATGGATATATCATGAAAATATTTTTTTTATACTGATGAATTATTTACAGATTCCGACCAAACTCAAGATTCTACGGCGACTTCGAAATATGAGAGCTCTGCGAAACGTAAGAGACTTCGGAGAAACCCCCTTACCATTGCAATTATTAAACTGTTATTGGGACTGAAGGTATAGGGAAACTTCCCTATTACGCTAAACTTTTAGAATATTATGGCTTCAATATAAAAACGTCTATATACCAAATTTCAATTACATGGGTAGAAACACTTAGCGCTGATGGGTACTTAATTGAAAATGGGGGCAAACGGTCTATGAGAGGTTTCAAAAGCTAACGACCAATGTTTCTTAAATAAAAAAATATTATGGTAATAATTCAAAAATACCATCATACCAAATTTCAATAGTACTTGTCTTTAATGCTAATTTCCTTGAAATTGGCAGTTAGCATTCTATGCGAGGTACCCGAAACTGTAAACCGATTTTGCTCAAATTGTGCAATATTATGGCGATGGCCCAAAAAAGCTTCCATTCCATACTTCCGTACAATGTGATGAATCACCTGGCTTTTATATTTATTTACGGAAATCGGAACTAAACGTTCTATGGTATGATTTAGCAAATTGGGCACTGGCTAGTGTAATTTGGTTTTGAAGTATTTTTGGGTCATTGCCTTAAAATTGTTACATTTGAACAATATCGGTCGATAATGTTGGATACCTCCCATAGAATGTTTAATCCCGATTTCATGGATATTCGTGGTTTTATCGAGATTTCATTTAAATGAGTAAAATGTTCAGGTGTCGCATCGGTAGTTACTGAAATTTGGTATTGCTGCAATATTGTAGTCGACTTTGAAAGGTTATTACATCTTTCTTGTCTCATCAAGAATCATACAACAGGAAACTGTTATTTTAGTGTATAATCTATAAGGTATACTGTACACAACCCCATAAAACCCCCATTCAATTGAAGTGTGAAATTCATATATTAGATCATCTCTTTGTTCCATTATTATAGGTTTTACAAGATGTTCGGTCTGTACATGAAAATTAACAAAATTTGAGTATTTTTTCTCCGGCTTAGATGACTATAGACGGATATAAAGAAAGTGCGTCAGTGTGTTCTGGATTTCTGCATTGATGTCAATGAAATCTGGAGTTTTCGTGGTCAAATTAAACTCTCGTTTGCACAGGAATTCCGATATCATGTAGATATTAATTTTCTGAATTTAATGGCGATTTTTTTCCTCGAAAACCTCCAATCCTTTAGTCAGTCAGCGTTTTAGCGCTTCTGAGCAGATTTCTGAATAAAATATATTTTTTGAAAAAAATCAGTGTTTGGGGAAGTGAAAAAATGCTACTACTTCGGTTTCGGGAAGCTGGCTCGCTCTTTCAACCGCGTGGGCGTTTCAGACAAAAACTCGTTGGCCATTTTCGCCATGAAGCTATAGCTTTCATATATTCCGATATATCGATTCGGTACTGCTAAACAATGTTACAATTTGGAAATGCGCAATTGCATCGTCAATATTCTAACTGTCTACTGCAAACACTGTCAGATATTGGCATACACTGTACTGTTCCAGATTGATATGTGCATTGTACGCTCTTGTAAACAATGAATAATATAACACCACCCAGCGAATGCCAATTTCAAAATGAATTGCTATTTGATAGTATGGCATACTTCTTCTGAAATCATTTTTGACAATAAATCTCACCTGGTATAAACTTGTGCATATGAAATCGCATACTTCATGTATCCTTGTGTGTAGAGGCATTTGAAGAAAAACTGAATACTTTTATTAATTTAATATAAATTTTATACCCCTCTTGAGCGCTCGAAGTCTTATCGAAATAAATAGCGGTATAATCAGTATAACCTCAGGACTTGATCTATCCAGGTCTGTCTGTCCGCCAAAAGCTAGCAACAAGAACAAGAGCTTGATCTGCCAAATTGGTCACACAAGTTTTTTGGAAAAATGTTAGAACGAATATCAATATGTCGACTAGTTCCAATACAACTGTGAATATTGACGTCTTACAGCTACTGCAGCAGTAAGACTTTATTTATCTCCATGAAATTTTGTAACTAGGTGGGTTGTCATAGTATCTAAACCATTGCAAAAATGCGTATGATTGGAGGGAAATCAGAATTACCACCTGGACACCTATGTGATCAGAACTGCACAGAATAACGAAATTTCATTGTTTAGTCAATAAAAAAACAGGCCAGATTGGATGAAAATAATAAGTACTTCCAATGCACCTATGTGGGACGAAATGAGGGTTATGAGCAAAATTTTCCACAATCTTAATTTAAATTTAAAAAAAACATTATTTAGTTTAGATTAATATGGTCCACGTGTGTTTTAATAATGGGAATGATGACGTGGAAATCTCGCTACTTCTGGTACATCTATTATGTGCGTTATGTTATGGAAGCGACGTGAATCTCACTATCGGCCTAAGCCGAGTGTTTCTTTCATACTAGTTTTATATTTTAAATCAGGAGTAAAAGTTCTATGGGAGGCTCCCGAAATGATGGAATTAGCTCAAATTTGACAATATTATGGCAATGGACGAAAAATTCTTCCATAGCAAAATTCAGTTTCTTGTCACGAAACAAATGATTTGTATACTAATTCTTTTGAATTCAGAATTAAAATTGCTATAGTAGATATCCAAAGTTATGGAGCGATTTTGCTTGTTTGTGAACTTGAACTCTCAAAATTTCTATTGCTCAATTTTGTTTTTATTCTATGCATACGTCTTCAAGAAACATATAGTCGGAAAAGATTTGTCCTATATATTACATACTTTGCACGAAGCCATTATACCTCGAGTCGATTGACAGAAAGGTATGAAAAGGGAGTATAAAACAGTTTGTTATGTTTTTTTTTCAATTTCCAAAAAATCCAGGAAAAAAATTCCCCAAACTTCTTTGGATTGCAAGCTTAAAGTCTGAGTGATGCCGATTCTATTTAACCGAAATCGAATAGTACGGATTTTCTTGAAAAAGCTGGTAGTACCACTATCCACTTCGAATGCAATGACAACAGAAAGTGGTATTTGATAGCAAGGCAGCTCCCTTATATTTTGTAATTCGTGACAAGTTGGCCGTATTGGCTTGCTGTTACTCCGCATGCCCGAAACAGAACACACAGTAGTTGAGCTCCACAACCCCAAAATAAAAACCCTTACGCAAGTTGTCAAAAGCACACCATTGTACGCAAATATAAGAGAAAATAAATACTCCCTGTATTGGCAATGTCAATTATTTCAGTCTGACAATGTCGACCACGCATTTCACTTGGCACGGACGGTATCTAAGTAGCATTCAATGCAATATGCTTTCGATAACAATTAAAAAATCCCTATAACATTACAAGTAAAAGCAGTTTTTCACTTATTAACGAACTGCACACCTAAATTCAATAAATTGCGGCTTTAAAGAGAATAATAAAATGAAAGCAACCAAATAAACATGCAATGATATTGGTAATTCGCAATGCGGAAATAGTGAGTCCATAATGAACTATTGAATAAGAAAACAAAAAGTTCGAAAAGAAAAGTTGTAATGAATATTGTATTGTTCTAAAGTTATATTAAAAATTGTTTATATAAATGCAGTGTGCAAATCGAAAAAATAATTGAAACTCAGTGAATAGAGTTTAGATGAAACACGAAGGACACTAGCTCACGAAACAAGGCGGTCATACGGAGTTGACTTCAACAGTAAAACAAAGTAAATTTGTAACAGATATTTGAATTAATTTATTTTATTTTATTTTATTTGTTCATTTTCTTCTTTGTAATTGCTTTTTTTAATTTAAATGTAAAGAACTGCATGCTTTCAGTTAATGCGTCTATTTATTCGTTAATTAGCGACTATTAATTTGAATGTGGAAACGCCAAAGCCGAAATACGTAAACGTATTATTTATCGATTTTCAACCAATCCTTCGAATGACAATAAATCGAGAAAATATTCGAGTGTGAACGAGAATGCCCCAAAAATAATAAACTTTCGTTCGAATCGAAAAATCTAAAAATAGTGTAATTAACTGAAATGGGAAAGTATGCTAACAAACTATTGCATTCCATGTGATGAAAATGCTTTTCAATAATATTCGTAAAATGGAGAAAAAAGAATATCGATATAAAAAATTTCAATGTGCACGCATGTATGCGAGTGACACCATAGCACGAGTTCGAGTAAAATTATTAAACTGTCATGCAATTTTTGTAAAACAATTTTTGCCTCTTATTGTTATACGTTTCAGTTTATTTATATTGGTGTATACGTAAATATAATATGTGCATGGGACTGGTCATAACTAATGAATGGGGTGTGCAAATTCATAAATGTCAATTTCAACCCTACTGAATGAAACCCCAAAAAAAGAAAAAAAAAAAACAGAAAAATTAAAAAAAAATATTATGAAAACTGTTGTCAAATCATCCACCGGCTGCTATACTCTATTAAACGCTCTTCTCTGATATTACCAAATTAGGAATAACAAAAAACGAATTTTACCAAAAATGAATAGGAAAAGTAAAAACAATAACCATTAAGTTGCTCAATTGCGCCCAAATCGCCTCTGCGCTTCTCTTGAATTTTCCATTTCGTTCTTTAAGCGCACGAAATTTTCATAGAGCAACGCAATTTTTTTGCTTTCCTCTATGCCTTTCTTTCCATTTGGTTAAAGGCAACAATTAAAAACAAATTAGTTTGTTTTCGATGAACAACTGAAAACCAAATCTAACGATATCAAATTTTAGAACGTACAAACTCAATGGTCGTATGCCATTCTTCACTAGTTGTGTCTTTGTTAGCTATTCGAATTAAAGGAATCAGGACTCCTGCCGTTTCGAGTACTTTTTATTGGTGCTGCGCGATTGCGTATTCCATTTTTTTAAATTTAAAAACTTTATGGTTTTTGGGGAAAACAATAGTATTTACATTTAGTTATAGTTTATAATAAAGTTATTGTGACTTTGAAGGATGCACTCAAATCAAATTGACTTCCACTTGCTTTAGTATTTCCATGCATTTTGTATTTGTAGGTTATTTTCTATTCCCAACTTTGCGTTAAAGAAATGTTGTTTATCATATTTCAACGAATTCCCATAGAAGTTAATCTAATGTTCTTTTTATAGCCATCACCAATTTATTTCGCATAAATTTGTAATCACAGACCGAAGGATCTGGACCAAAATCACCAAAAAATTTCAAATCGCCACTTCCGGCCATTTCTGGCTATCTGTCCGTCCGTCATCAAAACCTAATGAGAGTGCTAGGTTGCCCAAACTTTGTGCTTACATTTAATGGAGAAGTCGTAAATCGCAGATCGATTCGAAAAATAATTCGGGTACATTACCCAATTAAGAGGAACCCCCAGGAGACCTATGTAGTTTTCCATGTCGTTTCAAAAACCAATATCATCAATTTTCAAATTACGATAATATTTAAATGTACCGAAATCGGGGAATAATCAAGGGTATGCCATTAGACCTATACATACCAAATTGTTATTATCATTGCAAACTTCTCCAAAATGTCAATATAAATCATTGAAATTAGAAATTCATATGATGGCTATAACTAATTCGAGCAGGATATTAAAGCGTTGCCGAACGAAATGCTACTACGAAAACTCAATCATAGGTATTGAGAACTTGTTTAACCATCACGCGTGACCAACACATGCTTGATACAAACTTAACGATCCTTTGAATACACATTTATAGTCAAAGATCTGATTATATACATATACCTGTTTGAGTCATTTCGAGGAGATATTCGGCACACTATTGTCCTTAGCCTATGCTGTTTTCTAATGTCACGTCTATTTCTTTAAATGTCAAATCTATTTGTTCAGCCCAATTCAGTTGTGGTCAAGAACTTGAATTATTTTCAACCTGAAATAGGGGTTTCTTAAATAAGTATTCAATTTATACATACATTATTTTTCTGTTTTGCTTTGTTGCCCATTTTTAATCTTTAGAGAAATAATGCGGTCCTTTAACAATTATTGAAAAGTTTTCTAAAATATATTTGAATAAATTTTACACAAATTATATTTATTGTGTCTGGTCTGCTCTGTAATGATATGTTTGTGCAGTCGACAATTTGGGCTCAAGCTTAAATTACTCTATACGCATTTTTTTATGTGCTAAAAATTGCTTAAATATCGTTGATCTAACGAATTCCAAATTTCATATCATTTTCAGTTCACAAATTCACATTTAAGCGAACAAAAGTCATTCAATATATGTTCGGTGTCCTAAATTGAACCCATTTTCAAATACATTACTTATAGACGATATCTTCCGCGTATTGCCCATAATAAATTTGGACATTTAAAGCTGAATTTCATTAAGTAACATTCCAAATATAATCGTATGGACAAATCCTTTTGTCTTTAGGCTTTGATAAAAAGCTCTTATAATACCTTCACAGCTTTGAACTTTAGAATTAGCAATTAGAATTTGTAAGAAGTGTTAGAAGGAAGAAGTTTTTTTTTTGTTAGTGTTCATTTTCGAACGACCCTGTGATATTAAATAACAAACGCAGTTAAAATCAGTGTTCTGAATTATGACACCAGTGGCTTCGAGTAAGGGCTGGTCCATGCTTACTTTGAAACTTAAAAGGCATTCAATACTGCTTCGGCTTAAAGTTAAATTAAAAATAAGTTATAAAATAAATAAGTTAATAGGAGCTCTATGTAAATTCTTGATCATCCTTTTACTTAACAATTTGAGATGACATCTTTTCTAACACAAAGACTAGACGATGGGGGTATTTTAAAAATTTTTACTTGATTTCATCTGTATTTCGAAATGTTTTTTCGAAAATAAAGACTTTGTAAATAAGGGCAAGAATTTCTGGGCTTTCATAATCCCGGTGGCCCATTGAGTTTCCTTTTTTGAGTTTAAGCTTCCTGTAAGAACATTATATTGATTGGTAATGTCTTAAGTAGTTTTCATACCGATTTTATTATACTTTAAAACTATTCCTTGATTCTTTGGTACCGTTGGCTTCTTATAGAACTGGGAAGTTCTTAGCGCATTACATTAACTACAAACTGTACTAAACGAAATACTCAACTCCTTACTACTCATCCAAGTATCTGAAATATCTGTTGACGTTGACCAATAATTTTAGCAGAAGAATTGACTACCTTTCACTCCAGAGTAAAAACATGCTCTACGAACAGAACCTAATGCCATAAGGCCTTAAGGTATACATCTATTAATAAACAATATATTTCTCAAATGCTTTAAAACTGCAACTATAATCGCTAATATTGGGTACTTAGAAACTGAAGATAAGAACTTCAGGAAATTTATGACTAATAAGTCACGCAATTTTCTACTCTTTAGTAGGAATCGAAATAGTGCTATGCTCCCATCGATGAAACCAAAAGGAAGACGAAAGGAGACACGCCTGGTGAAGACGGCGGTTAGGGTAACAGCTCCCCGCCAAGTGCTTTGAATGCATTTTTTGCTTTGTGTTCAAGTTCATTATCATAGAGACAAACTTACCCTGTGCTTAGGCCCATTCTGATCGTTTTCCAAATTGGTCATTTATTGTCGGTAGCGATCTGATTTAACAGTTTTACTAAATTTTGGGAGCTCGTCGAACACCACACATTTCTGGTCCGACAGACACACCGAATTTTCTTCTTGCCGAATCCATCTGATTGCAAGTATCATACATCTTATCATCATAATAGTTATTGGTTTTTGGCGTCTTCAAACGTTTTTGGTGGACTTCCACGTTCATGATTTCTCATAACAAATTCATTATCTTTAAACCGTTGAAACCATATTGCTTATGAAAGACCATCTGCACCATATGTCTCGACAAGCACATTTCTTTTAATGAAAACATTGCACTTTTCTTTTAATGCAAACAACATATAGACAGGTGCCAGAACAAAAAAAGCATCCAAATATTACTAGAAGAAAAGTTTTCCGTAACTTCCGATGAAACAACTCCTATTTACTCTTTTAAGAGACACCGGGGTTAAAACCTCTATGAGAGGTATCTATAATTATTATCGGATTTGGCTTATATCGGAGAATAATATGACAATAACATCAGACCATCGTAAAACCATCTACATATCATTAGAATGCCATAGCGAAGTCATCAACAGATTCTGGTCAGATTGTACAATGTTATGGNATTTTAGCGTGAATTCGGGTGTAAACGTTCTATAAGTACCCGAAGTCATCAACAGATTCTGGTCAGATTGTACAATGTTATGGTAATAACCCAAAAATGCGTCTGAACAAAATTTCAGTACAATGTGATGAAACATTTGGCTTTTATGCTATTTTTCGTGAAGTCGGGGGAACACGTTCTATGGGTGGTACACCAAGGTATGGACCGATTTTGTCCATTCACGAACTTGATCTGACTTATTACAAAATATATTCAAAGACCAAATTTCATCAATCTGCCTAAAACACTACTCAAGTTTCCGAGGTCACAGACAGACCGACATTGTTAAAACGATTTTTATTTTATCCTCGGAAAATATCTCCAGGGAACATATAGTCGGAAATTATTATTTATATGCATAATATCCTTTGCACCGACTCAATATGTATGATAGATGTGTTTAAAAATAGAGGATGGTTTTCAAAACAATTTTTTTTTTATCTATCGATACATTGGTAACTTGACGCTCACTTATTACCGGTAGAAAAAGGAAGACTGCAATTTCAGAAAGACACACATTTCTAATTATATATATTGTAATCGTAACTGAACCCCTAGTTTTCTAATCTAATGTCTTCGTTTTGACCTTTTTATTTCCATACAAGAGCAACTTTTTCTACATTNGTTTTGACCTTTATATTTCCATACAAGAGCAACTTTTTCTACATTATGTAGTTTCTTCAACGTTACATGTTTGATAATCATCCGTACCTCTGCTTATTCTCAAAGCTTTCCACATTTTGCACAAATACTTTGCTACTGGTTCAGGCCAAGAAGAAAAAATCATTTTTTTATGTTAATAAAAAATACAATGTTTTCAATTTTTTTTTTTTTCATGAAGTATAAAGGACTAGTGGAAAACACTTTGAAGAGTGCTCTCAACTGCTTTGTTGCCCATTTTATTTCCGAAGCCCAGTATGGTTTCCATTTCTCCATTCTGTTTTTTTGAAACAAACGTAGCTAATGATTTGTCATTCTTACGAAATTCAATATTTCTAAAGGTATTACGTCCCCAATTTATTGTTTTTGATATTGCGATTAAACGTTGAGAAAGAATTACAGGAGAACAAATAAACATCGATAAGATAGTATATATGTACCGTTATTAATAGAATTTTCTGATTAAACGATCTAGCTTTGTGCGTCGGTCAAAACTTCAAAAAACGCTTGCTAAGAGAGTCAAAATTATAGATCGAAGTTTGAAGTTTGTTTGATTCGATCAAAACTACGGGTACATCTAATAAGACTATGTTGTGAAAATATTAGGTTTTATTAATTTGCCACAAAACCTTGCATTTTGAATAATTAAACAAGACGATGTTATCTCATAATTACGTTCAAACTTTTTCTTCATAAATTTTTGTGACAAAAATTGCCTAAGTCAGATCAAATTTAGACATACCCCCATTATACCTATGTGTTCGAAAGGTTGTTATTATAGTCCTTAACCGTCAAATTCCTACTATGGCCAATTTCGTAACACAATTCAATAAAAGTTCAACAACATTGAATAAATGGAATGAGAAACAACGTGTTGATTACCAATTTGACTGATGAAAAAAGGCATGATCGAATATATTTCAAAGATACCATCAATATAACTATGTTTTAATAAGCTGGTTTTATACTTCAGAAATATCAGTTAATTCTATTAAAAATAAAAATCGCAATAATACAATATAACAGAAGTATAATATTATTAGTAGTATATACAACACTGTTTATTGCCCCAATATCAGCTGCTCACCACTATCTAATTACAGAAGTAACTTACTTTAGGACACTCCTTAAATTGCATCCTCTGAAATTTTCATATATCTATAACCAGATAAGAACTTCCTACGGTATTTTCAGGATTCTTTTAAATCGGAGCTATACGAAACAAAATTAATGTTATACGATAAAGCATTGTATGGCATATCACCTTCAAATTAGGATTACAGAATTAGCCTGTTTTCAGTAGTGCTTGCTTACTTTCCGATTTATCTTTGCCCTTATTAAATCTTTTGCAGGCCATCATTTGCTGTAAAATCAATTCTAGAATAGAACTTTATGAAAATGAATAATAATTTTTTACTTACAGATACGCACTCAATGCTTATCAGGAAAGTGAAACTAATCTTCAAAACACTTGTGATGCAATCAAACATTTAATGTGTACCGCGTATGGCAGTCGGATTGAATATGAAATGCAATATCTTTTGAGCTATTAAACGGATGAACATAGAATAGAGAAACAAAAACATTTAGCCTGTTATATCAACAATTTGCATGGACGTTTCAAAAATTAAAGGCCGGCTTTTACCAATTCAAAAAAAGTGTCAAAATGCAAAAAGAAAATAACACGTATCAAGAAAATTGTCAATATGTTGGGCCATATCGCCTAGAAAAAACTCTCGGCAAAGGACAAACAGGTAAGATTAATTCATTTCTTTGTTATGTCTATATTGTTGTTTGTAAATGAAAGGCTAAGGCATAAAATTAAGCATATAAACAAGGACTGCCATGATTAAACACGTTTTGACTCGAATGAGATAATATAATGAGACTGACATCGTAGAACGGCATTCCGAAGGAAGGCTGTGCAAAGTACTTACTAGCGAAGTTGATCATTTTCAAGAGCATTAAGTAGATTTAGATATATTAATAAAGGCTTTCAAAATATGTATCAAAAAGTAATTTATATTTTCTAGCCTAGAATATCTATTTAACTGTTCGTGTTGTTACATTCATACAAAGACTGGGCGTGTTATGGGTATGTCATGGTAGAGTATGCAATACATAGAAATAAAGATTTTGGCTATATGTTTCTCTAAGACGTATTCGAATCGAAAGAACATGCGATGTCCTTCTGTACATCTATGCTTTGTCTACGACACTGAGAAATTCAATAATTTTTGAGCAAAAATAATTACATTCGTTGCCTGATAACTTTCGTAAAACGCAAGATCACGTTCGTGAACAGGTCAAATCAGTACATCATGTCGGTTACTTCCCATTGGACATGGACCCTTTATTTCATTAAAATTAGCATAAAAGCTAGGGATTTCATGGAAAATTAAAGAAAATGAATTTTATGTTCATCGCATGCTGATGGTAATATTGTCATTATATTCTATAATTTGAACGAAATACATCAACAGGATACCTCCCAAAGACCTTTTAGCACCGAAATAACTGAACTGACCATAAATGCTATATAATTCAAAGCAAAGTACTGCAACCTGGTATTAAACTGTTTTCCCGGTGTTACAATAAATAACATGCAATAACATTAGGGCAAACGACGTCGATTACCTTCCATAGACCAACCATCGCCAGTACAGTCCTGGAAATCGAAGCCCATGGATCAAATATTTTTTTTTTTTTTCAAATTTCGATTAAAAAATTTGATTACTATTCATTAAATTGAAGGAATTTCCGATAAATTGATATATGAAGGCATATTCAAAATTTTATTTGGCGAGCAGATATCTCAGACAATACATCATAAAAATATACATGTATGTATCCTCATAAAACGAGGAAAAGAATATTATAGATTTGCATAGGGACAGTAATCGTAAGAATTAGATGGAAAGGAGAAGTATAATGCAAATACAAAGTAAAACTATAAATAAGTATTTTCTTGAGAAAAAATACAAAAAATGCGAAAATAAATAGGATTTAGAGGACTAAGAGGATAAAACCCATGATAACCAGTTAACCAGTCATCCGCTTCTTGGAAAAAGTAAACCTTATTCAACACCTCCACCAAATTTGAATAAATTATTGCTAGGATCCAGAAATGAATATTACAATTGATGAGCGATTATTTCCAACAGAAAGGAATTCTCAAAACCTATTATGTCAGAATATAACAATAAGCCAACAAAAAGGTTCTTGGCATGATAAAGCAATTCGGAAGGAAATGTCCGAGCAAATGCCCAAAAAAATTAATTGGGCAAAAACAAAGTCCGGAACTTCAAATGGCCTATGTAATTTTTTCAATATTTTCGATATGCAGCAGTAAAGGTGTAGGAACTGATAATATGTTATGTACATATAAATAGAAGAGTTGTATTGGAAATATATCCTTAACATTAAATACCGAGTACGTAATATTTCGGAATTTTGCCAATATGGAAATTGTTGTATTTGTATATATATTTTTATTTGTCAATTTAACATTAAACCGGTCATTTTGACCAGAAAATATTTGTAGTTCCAGTATTAAATAATTCAGGTCACTATTTGTTGTGCAAGTTCATATTTAATTTGGCTTAAGGCTTATGTAGTGCATTAAAAATATCTTCTCCGTTTATTTCGATCACATAGGTAGAACAGTTTTAGCTTAAAGAATACGTTAAAATGTAATGGATTTGAAATAAAGGTAATAATTTAATTTCATTAATACTATAAATCAATAAAACCCATCGCTTAATGTGTTGTTAGAGCTTAAAAACTTGTAGGTTAAAAAATGTAGGAGACTTACCGAAATGTATACCGTTATGGATTGGAAAACCTTAGGAGTCGATCCAATTAACTATTCGTCTCCTCATTAGTCAGTCCATTATCAAAAACTAGATAGACATCATGACCGTCAATGAGTCGCCTTTGTTTTAAGAAATCATTTAAAATTTGTATTTATAATGGAAATTTGTCTTTTTATTCTGTCTAAATGCTTCCCAATATATAGTTTTTAAATGCAAACTATAAAATATGAGTTTCCGACATAAACAATTTGAAATTTAATTTCTTAGGTTCAGAATTTCAATACCCATTTCATATTTTCAACTTAATTTATGAAACTTTTTTTGCTAAACTTAAAATTCAATAATTTTCATTTTTTCATAACATGGCATCTGTATTTCACTGCAAAACATGAAATGAAATATTGAACCCTTTGGATATATTTTTGAAAAGGTTATTTAAATGGACCTCTTATTTTTATTATGTAGTTAAGTCATAGAAATAATTATTTTAGTTAGTTTCTCGAAAACATATTCAAGGAATCCAAAAACTAAGACTTAATACCGATAGCGATGACTAATGGGTATAAAAAGGCCAGGAATTTCATACATGCTTCTGAAATTTGATTTTGAAGAATTTTTGGGTAATGCTCACGGTATTCTAAAATTTTAGTAAAATCTGGAAATAACTTGGACTACCTGGAAGATTACTTTAGATTTCACAGAATTGACATATACGGCAGACGGTTTATCGCATGTTACTGGAATTGGGAATGGATGCATTTACGGTAGATTGCCTTAGTCTTTTATTATTTTCGCAAAATCGACCAATAATTTCGGGTACCGCCAATAGTATGTTTACTTTCAATTTCATGGAAATTAGCATGAATGCCAGTCATTTGATAACGAGCTACGGCATATTGGGTATATGAGCGTTTTAGGGTTCTTGTCATAAGACTATGAAATTTGAGAAAAACTCATTCATAACTTCTGGTACCTGCCATTCACCGTTTACTCCTTATTTCATGGAAATCGGTAAAAAAATCAGGCGTTTTTAATGTATTGTTCTGAAATTGGATATGAAAGTATGTTTGGGTCATTGCCATAACATCGTAAAAATTCGGCTATAATTTAATTCTCATTGGAGCATTACTTTCGATTTTACAGAGCTTTGCATATAAGTCAAGCATTCCATTGCATGTTATTGAAATTGGGTACAGAAACTGTTGTTTGTGAATACCTTAGTCTTGTACAATGGGAGGTTACCAAACTTATCGACCCATTCTGCGCATACCCCATTTTGTAAAATAATACATACTGAACAAAAACCCATAATACTCCAAGTCTATGAGTTATTGGTATAAAATGAGCATGATTGTATGTAAAACAAAGGCACTCCCAGTGAGCCCATAGAGTTTTGTTGACTTATTATTGAAATTACATTACTGATATATTTATTTTCAAAAATTCGAAAGGACTTCTATGATTCTGTAGGCCTCAGCCGCCTATAACCAAGTCGATCCCTCAAACACTTCACTTATTTGGTATTAATCAATTTTATATTAATTTTCAAACCGAATACTTATTGATTAATAAAAGAATCCGAAAGCGAAAATACTACGTTTTTATAATATATTGATTTCAACTTCAACTAACTAGATAGATAGAAGGGCACCCGACAGGATCACTTAGACTTATATGTCAAATAAAAAATTTTTCTTTTTTTTTTTTTTAAGTATCTTATCCCAAACGAATTGCTGCTGATGTATGGAAATCGTTAATTCAGATTAGAAGCTGTTTCAATTTTTTTTTTGTTTTCTTGAGTTCAGTTCGGTTCTTACCTTGTNTTTTTTTAAGTATCTTATCCCAAACGAATTGCTGCTGATGTATGGAAATCGTTAATTCAGATTAGAAGCTGTTTAATTTTTTTTTTTTTTTCTTGAGTTCAGTTCGGTTCTTACCTTGTACCTTACCTATATCACGTATTAATACATAAATTTTTTCCACTACCAAATTTATTGGTCTACAGCAAAATTTTTAAGGCAACGAACATTACAAGTCTAATGGCAGCTAAATGCCATGAAAAAAAAAAATAAGAAACGCACCATCTGGCAACAAGAAAGAAACTTTGAGGCAAATATCACACGTTCTCAGAAAAAAATTCAGCCTGCCTGGTATGATGGTGGTTTTTATTTCTGTAGGAAGACCGTTTTTGCAAAGACAGTATTGAAGAAAGCCGCGGTTGCTGTCTTGAGTGTGTTCAGCTGTCGCAAATTGTGGCATTTGCTGCCGACAGCAGACGCTTTCTTTTGTCGCTGGATGAGGCAGTCATGAAACATTTGATAAAGTATTACTTGTATGCTTAAAAATTTTGTTTAATTTACTTTTTGCTAAATAAACTTGATTTCGAAAATTGTTCTTCATGCATAATGTGATATTAATTCAATTTTATTTTTAGGACTGGTAAAACTGGGCGTACACTGTGTTATTGGGAAAAAAGTGGCCATCAAAATAATAAATCGGGAGAAACTAAGCGAATCAGTTCTGATGAAGGTATGTAAAATGTTATATTGACATTTTCTTAACTACTAACATATCATAACGACGAGATGTCTGGAAAAGACATTATGGCAATATTAACAGCTTGACCCAGGAGAGTGAACATGCATTTCAATAAAGAGCAAACTCCAGCAAGGAAGAAATTTTATAAGCAAAAATTTCATAATAATGATCTTAATTGTCTTCTATTTTTGATTATGTTGTTTTAAAGTATTTTAAATTTTTTTTAGTTTTTTGTGTTAACATCATGCACATGCACCATTTGGAAGACATATTTTCCTCCAACGCTTGCAATACAAATAATTAATGTATGTGCTTCAAATAACCAGAATTTTTGAATATTAATTTAATTAATATTCTCTTTTTTCCATTGTTTTTCTACTGTTGTTCTATTTGAAAATTCAGATGTAAATGAATCTGAATTAACTCCTATATCTAATTGAAGCTAGTGGATGGTAACTTTCTCAATAGAGAATGGTGACAATCAACAAGAATTTATGACTATTTGTTGATCCATAATCCAGTGCGTATCTTTAATATTCATTGTATTTTCAAAAATCTCGAATCTTGAACAGCAACGAACATACATGTATCAATAAAATTTTTATTCTTGTTACCTATTGGCCAGTTTGTATTGTTTCTGTTCATTATTTCGTAAAACCTAGGGTGAGTGATGGTAGACCTAAAATGAATACTAATGTGTTCAGCATCAAAAAACAATTTGATTTAGGTTTGTTCGTTAATAGAAAAATTGTAAATCTAAGTTTGAACCTGATGCCAATCCAACTGATATTTCAAGTAGCACACTTATAGAAATGAAATTTAGTGTTTAACGTTAAATATGCATACAAATCCCTGAATGAAGCAATTCAGTAGTTATTAAAGTAAATCACTAATGTGCTAAAAATGAGCTAGATCAGTAAGAGTTCAGAAAATACCCAGAGTTCACCTATTTGGAGAAAATATAGGTCTTTATTCCAGATTACGCACATAGTATAAAAATAGTTTTATAATTCTTGGGATTCAACATGAAACCAATAAATGTAGGCTTATACCTTTCCATTTAGGTAAACGTCAAAGTTAACCGTATTTCTGAAATATTCAACAAGACCCTAGCAAATATCCAAGGACAAATAAGCGATTGTTTTTAGTGATTATGTACACTTTTGTTATTGGAAGGAAATAAAAGCGTTATATGATTTTTATAATGAATTGGGCAAAGAAAGGTTATGTAAATGAAAGGATTAAGTTAAAAGTGACTCACAGTGGAAGTGAATCACCTTCTTATAAAAAAACTATTGTAAGAATGATTATCAATTAAAAAAAAAAAAATAGCGGTT
This sequence comes from Cirrula hians, assembly GCA_001015075.1. Classification (NCBI taxonomy): domain Eukaryota; kingdom Metazoa; phylum Arthropoda; class Insecta; order Diptera; family Ephydridae; genus Cirrula; species Cirrula hians. The sequence continues at coordinate 19,705 of JXOS01028457.1, forward strand.
TATGCCAGTTTATCATTTAACATATCCATTTTTAATTTTACAATTGGCTTATTGTTATTTTTAATATTATTAAAAAATATTTATGTTCAACAAATAAGAAAGTTGCAGTTAGCTTAGGCCGACAATGAGATACACGTCGGTTACAAATTGTTAAGTACTAAGAGGTCACAATTTGAATAAAACACTATTCTTGGGATTAAAATGTTTTTAAAGGAACCTCAGAATTTCATCCAAACAATCCCAATTTTGTTACAAATGTTGATTATATTTTGGTGCACTCAATAATGAAATTCCGTTGCAATTGATCAATGTTTCTTGTTAAATTTGCTTAGAACCATCTTTTCGGATAACATGGGTATACCATAATTGATCATAATTTTAACCACTAAGTTCAGTTTCCTTGAAATTGATTGATTTTGCTGACCAAACTGGCTGAAAATCCCTCTTTCGGAAAATACAGTGAAACATATTGTTTTAGAATTACTTCCGATTTGCATCCAATTATACCCATTTTTTGTTCACACATTTGATGAATTTTACTGTCTAAATTTGGGTAAAAAATTATTTTCGGACAACATAGGCGAACTGGAGCTACATCTAATTTTCATGAAATCATTCCCATTTTTGGAACACGATTAGATGCTATGATAATTAATCTAATTACGAAATTTCATTACGAAATCAAAATATCAAATCTTAAGGCTGCAGTAACCGTGAGACATCAATTTGAATAAATAAAGAGTTGTACTGGAGGTGCTCGACACATGGTTGGATTGGGTCCAAGTTCGAACTTAGGTCTAATATTGTTTCATAGATTCATCGCGTTTTATGACGGATGGACATAAAACTATAGAGTCACGGACGGAAAGACAGACATCGATATATCGCAATCTGTGGTAATGCCGATCACATCGGTGTATATTTTGTTAGTTTTCGAGTCACACGATCTAGGTGTTACAAACGTATGACCAAAACTAAAATAGCGTAAAATGACGTCATAGTCAAAGTGAATCCACTAAAAAATTAAAATATAAAAATAATATAATACTTTGTTCGACCGCTTTTGCCGTAATAATAGCTTGTCCACATCTTGGCCTGGATTCCAACAATTAAATTGCTTAGATCCATGCCGCCTTTCTTGCAAAGCACCTATGAGCTATTTATTATTTGAAATTTAATATGACACATATTTTTTTTAGGATGGGCCCACAATTTTTTAATCATATTTAAATCTGGTGACTGTAGAGGTATGCCCATAATAATATGGACAGTTATATAATACCCATACCTGTTATGTACTACCCATACCTGTTATATAATACCCATACCGTGCGAATTTTGCTTAGGAGCGTTGTCCTGATAAACTATAATATCATCATCAACATCCCCAATTTTTCGTTCTGGACTTCACATTTTTCTTCCAATGATGAATGTAACTGATGTTAGTATACTTCTTCATCATGCCTTCAATGTGCTGTAAAGTATCTGTACCACCTTCTGCCATGCATCCCCTCAAGCGACCAATCACTCAGCTTAATGTTGAGTGTCAGATTTTCTACGCCACACCATTTGCTTTCCGTATGAGCCCGATCTATTAAATTTACTGATTTTCTGCAAATAACATTTTTTTAAATAATTATTTACTGATTTAGGACTTTTCATAATGTTCTTTGGCTTCCGCCTATGGGACTTGTTTCGAGCTACTGGGCCATTAATCTCAAATAATGTATTTTCGGTGATTTTACTTTGCGATATATCTTCCTGGGAAATCTCTATAACTTTATACCCAGTTTCTATGCTGGTTTGACGATTTATTTTGTAACATGAGTTTGCAAAACACAATTGAAGTCTCATCTACGCGTTCGTTTCCAATATTTGAAATTCATGCAAAATTAACCGTTATTTTCGGAAAACATAAACTAGCTGGTCGCTTTGACGGTAACGTCAATCATTGCAATCATTTCATGTTTATATTAATTTTTTTTTTTTTTTTATATTATAACAACAAAAATTTAGTTCGACAGCAATTAAGACAATTAAAGACCATTGGAAAATTAAGGAAAAACCTTAAAAGAATAATTCATTTTTATTTTATTAATAATTATTCTTATGATAGTTTTTATATCAGAATCATAAGTGCTGTTAAAATTCTTGCTTGGTGTTTACAATTATATTGAATTAACTTTGGTGTTGTTGCTTTTATTAACTGAATATCACTATTCAAAATTCATTTTATGAGTCATTTTGCCATCAACAGAGAGTTTAATGCCAATTGACCCCAATATCATCGAGGGCAGTAAAGTCTAAGGAATTTAGAGTAGACCTGGTGGACTGGCCGCCTTATTCAATTTTGCACTCAAAATGAGCGGTCTAACTTGAGTGACAGACCAGCACCCCAAGTTAGTACCCTTGGTACCATATAGCGTGTCTGTGTACGCAGCATGGACACTTAGGTCTACCTTAACTCGAGATTTATGCTACCACAGCCACAATGCTGCAGCCAATAGGCTACCTCACCAACGACCGGGACGACACCATTGGAACAATCACCCTATACAAGTATGACAAGGTGATGTTCCTGTCACCGCCGATCATCGAGAGCAATGTGATTTTGTTAGAACATTGATATAAGCAGTTTATGGCTTAAATATGTGCGTGATAAGATAATATTCAGAAGAATCCCGCTCCGCCACTATCTGGGTAAAACTAGATGTTGTTATGTCAAATTCTTTACAAACGGCAATAACATTTCGAAATTATGATGATACAGATGAGTAAAATCTATGGTACCCCTAGCACTCGAATTTCATCGAATTTCATATATCAACAGAATAGCAATAAAAAAGTCATTAAAAATGTGTACTTAATATTTCGTTCATATCATGAATTAAAGAAGTATAGTCTTAAGCAGAAAACATTCAGTCTAATAGTTCCTAAATTATTCCAAAGTGACGTGAATGATATGACACCTTCAGCCTAAACCAACTTTTACATTCTTACATGTTGTGTAATAATTTACGTAGCTGATTCAAAGTTTGCAATTATTCAGTATTCAAATGTAATAAAGGAATGTCCTCCACCAGGTCATTGTATATGGTTATGCAAAAAATTGTTAAGCGTCGTAACTGGAGTTTAATATTCTCAAAACAATAATTTTGTTTTACAAGAGTTTAATGAGTTAACGTTTAATTTATGTTCAGCAGTTCAGATTTTTATTTTAGTTCATCATTCATTTAATTCGCTGTACATTACTTTTTATATCCATTAGTAAATGGATGTATATAAAGCATACAAATAATAGTTCCCGACTACATGTTTAACAATAATAACTACAATATTCATCTCACCGTCTGTGGTCACGATAACTTGAATCGTTTTTGCGATAGGTCGGGGAAATTTGGTTATTGGCGTATATTTTATAAAGAGTGAGATCAAGTTCGTAAATAGGTAAATCGGTCCAATACCCTAAATCTAAAAAAATTTAATCTAAAAGCGCTTACACCCAAGGTATTTGTTATCAATAGTATTAATTTGGTATATTCCCCTAAATAATAAATTTGACTGTTTCCATAGACCTAAGGATACAAAATATAAAAAAAAATCTTTGCTTTACAAAATCTTTGTTTAATAAGGTTCTCAAGAAACCCTTCAATGACGAGCCGAGACTTTCGGTTACATCTAGCACATAGTCGTATCCCTTTTCATGAAAAAGTGATGTGGTCACAATAAAAAAAAAAAAAATTAAACTAATTGGTATAATTTTAATTGTTAATATCAGCTTGTGTCAAACAATTCCAGGAAGGTCGACTAGTCTAGAAAAAAAATGTTGTTTTTTTTTTCAATTACGGTCAATTGTAGTTAGAGAAGGTTGATTTAAAGACAACAATCTAAGGCGTAACAAATGGGGAACAGCTAGAATAGGGTCCTAAGAAATTTTTCCATCAAATCTATAATACTGAGTAGGGGATTATAATACCATTCACATTGTTTACCATACTAGACTTGAATTCTAAATCTTTTCTTTAATGTGTCTATCGTGAATCGTTGATATAATATCTTGGATATAATTAAAAGGTAGCAACAGCATAGCAAACTGGTCCTCAGACTTTGCCATCCAAGGTTTTGGCTTAGTTTACAAGAACACCACGCAAAAAACATTTCACATAAGACTAATTTTTATACCCAACAGTCAATTGACTGGGGGTATTATATGTTTGTGCTAAGTATGCAATGCACAGAAATTATCGTTTCCGACTATATGTTACTTAGAGACATAAACAGAAACGGAATAATAAAAAAACCGATTCGGCGTTGCTGTCTGTTCTCTGTCACTTGAAAAGTTTTTGAAATAGGTTAATGAAATTTGGTTTCTGAACATATTTTGAGAAATAGTAAGGCCTAGCTGGTGAATGGGCAAAATCGGTCGATAACTTAGGTGACCTCCCATATAAGGTTTAATCCCAGTTTCACGGAAATAAGATAAAAAGCTATATGTTACAGCTCATGTTACGGAATTCTGGTACAACAGCATTTTTGCAGTAATGCCATAATTTTGTGCAATTCGAGAAAAATTACTCTATAACTTCTCGTGCCACCCATAGAAGTTTAGTACGATTTAACAGATAAAAGCGTTAAAGCCAAGTGTTTAACCGCATGCTACCGAAATTTGCTATGGAACCATTTTTCAGTTATTGCTATAATATAATACAATTCTAGCAAAATCGGTCTAGAACTTTGCAGAACTTCCCTCAAATATTTACTCCCGATTTCACGGCTTGGCAGGTATTAAACGCATCCTACTGAAATTTGTTACTAACATATTTTGGATACTTCGCAAAGCGTTTTATACCCGATTTCACTCAAATGAGTAAATTTCAGTTGTTGAATGCCAGATGGGTATAATGTCGGTTTTGACCGACATCAATCTTGTTTTCTTTGCCGTTCAATTGATTTATTATGTGCTGGACTGAATATTCCAAATATTTTTTCGTTTTATTTGTATTTATGTTAGATTAATTGCAAATCTTGTATATCGTCAGGAATGTTTAGGCAGGAGCTTTTTAACTCAAGAAACCGTGTTTGCGGAAAATTCAATGTATATGTTGAAAAATCCTCAAGTTAATTTATAATTTAACAAAAAACTAACTATATTATTGATTAGTTTTCGATTCGGTTTTGTTCTCTAAGAATAGAATCGAATCTGTTCGTGTTTCGATTGGAAACCCAAATCACGCAACGGCTAGGCTATGAACCAGTTGCAACCTGTTGTGGTTGCTAAAGAAGGCAGAAAGTTGTTGCGTATTTGAAGAGCAGAGGACGGGCCGTTATAAAAAAAAAAAAAAAAAATTCAACAGGCGACAATTTGTTGACTGCAGTGCTAATAGGACACATATTAGTGCTCGGAAAAAATTAGTAACTCTTTAAAACCACATAAAATGGCTGTGCTCGCTGAGAATTAAATTTAAAAACATGTAGGAATAAAATTCATTAGTCTTTTATATAGCTATGGTTTTCAAATTCCTTGTTGTCTTTTTGTAATACCTACAATGTTTACGAGTTGAGATATAATCACATTATCATACTTGCTTGTTCAATACAATTGTAACTGTGCAACTAGGGGTAGGGTCATCCGAGGTATAGTTTGGCACTGTTTAATATAAGGAACAATGTGTACATCCAGTAAAGATTATTCTTATCTTGGTCTTGTGGGTATGAAATATGAAAATAACAATTAACCGTTATAATTTCTTGTTATTTAACATTTTACGTGTTGTAATGCAAAGACGATGTCAATTTTTCTTTTTCAATTACCTCATTAATGAATAACTGTTCTAAATAATAAACGTATAAATAATTACAAAATTTAGAAATTCAAGAATATGTCCTGCATTATTAAATGGCATATTGAAATTAAATTTGTATTTATTGGGATGCATATCTTTTTTTTTTTTTTTTTTTTTTTTTTTTTTTT
>JXOS01028457.1:25711-52748 GCA_001015075.1 Cirrula hians
TTTTTTAGCAATGGTGAGACCATTTGAATGCTTTCCATTCTGGAACACTGCGTTAAAATTATCTTTGAATTGAATGATAACACTAACGCACGAGCTATTCGTAAGGTTTCCCGTCAGACAATGAAAAGGAGACAAAATGCTCCGAGAAATGTTTTACATCATTTAAAGGTTAGGACAATGGAAATATATACACTTTGGTGTATAAAGACAGATCGCGATTATGCCAAAAGGTTCATTACTAACATTTAAATAGTTCAAATCTGTTAAATCGTATAAAATAAACGAAAATAATTATGTGAATAAAATTAGTAGAAATCCAAACATTTTGCTTATTATCTTTTTGGTTTCCTAATTGACAAGTTGGCATTGTTGTAATTATTGAAAACACCTCATTCATTCTATATGCTTTATAATCAACAATATATTTTTAACAAAGTCAGGAAGCTTTCATAAGATGTAGAACCCGAAATTAACTCTGGAAATACTTCATCTCAAGAAAATCGAATTCAAAAATTTGACAAATTATATGTTTTAAGCTTTTATTAGTTCAACTGGTGAACCTTTCCGATGTTTTTTGAGGCAAAAATTTGAATTTTCAATACTTAAACGATTTTGCTTCGATATAAAAAACTTTAAGAAATAAAAAACTTCCTTACTAGGTTGTGTAACAGTCGAACATGTTCTTTCATTTGGTGGCATGATTTAAAGGCTTTACTTTCTTGATCACTTCTTTAAACTTATCATTGAATTGAAAGTTGACAACACGAATATACAAGCTATTTCTTCCAAATTTGGTTTTCGCGGATGGATTCTGAAAAAGGATATAATAAATTTTGACCTATTTCTGCGTTTCTTAAATTCGTGGTGTATGAAGATTTACCGTGTTCTGTAAAGTCTATGTATACATCTGGTGTACTTATTTAAAAAAAATGCAATGAACATGTTTGTTGAATATTTTACTCCCAATCTTCTTCACGAAGCTTTACTTTGTACAAAAAGTTGTATTTCAACTTCACCATTTTTTTGAGAAGTTTGTTATAGAAATTATTAGATTATATCTAATTCAAAAACAAGCAAGATAGATGTAATAGTAAGTCAGAACCTATTACATAATACCAATCAGACACTTGAATCTTGTTATACATTTATATTAGTTTTGGCTGTACTTTTGTATCACCCACAACAAGTGCTCGGAGATCCACCAAAATAATTACTGGCATGATCAGCATTAGCGCAGGAATTGATCTAACCATCTCCGTCAGTTAGTCCATAAGCAATAACTTGAAAAAATAACTTGAGCTGGATTGCCAATTTTGGCACTCTCATGCTTTGGAAGCAAAATTTACCACAATCATTATTGGAATTCAACAACATTTCATTAGTAGGTGGTAATGAATATGGGGAAAGGGTGTTTCATAAAAAGGAATGATGGGAGAATGATTACTTGAGACTATTAATTTTATAAAGGGAACTTATGTAGAAAAATTAGAATTCTCAATACCAAATTTTAATAACTAAGGATCAGGGGCAAAATGTGTATGACAGGTATCTATGCTATTACAGATTTCCCTCAAACTCAGGAATATCATGGAAATTTCAAAGCATTGCAGAATTACTATTTTTCATTCCTATTGCCGATGTTTCAACTGGTATTTATCCCCATTTTAGAGAAAGCATGAATAAATCTTCTTTGGACGTTACACAAATTTCTGGAAAAATTTCACTGAAATATAAAAGCATTGCGGTAATATCAAATCAACCCTACAATATGACATCGATGAATTCACTGGCTCTTACTCCTTATGTCATGAAATCCGGGTTAAAACGTCTAAGGCAGGTATCTTAATTTATTGACGGATTTCAATCAAATTTTAGAATATTATAGCAATATCAGAACTGTGCTTGAACACCAAATTTCAGTTACTTCCGAAGACTCTGCCGACTATAATCACCATATAAGCAAGATCGGGTGTAAAATGACAATAGTATGGCCCGGATATAATATACCGACTTTGATCATACTCTTGAATACGATAAAAATATGAAATCAATGCACCAATACCGAATTACAATAAGTTTCGATTAAACAAAGGACCATTGTATGCTTTTAAGTGAAATCAGCGTTCAGACTGTTATGGGAGTTAAGCGACAACATAAGGAAGTTATGGACCGATTTTGCTCATATTGGAAAATGCTCTGGGAATGACCAAAATATTGTTGCATACCAAATTTCTGTAAAATGCAATCAAATATTTAGCTTTTAGGCTTATTTCCGTGCAATTGGGAGTAAACGTTCAAAGGACATACCCGAAATTCTTCAGCGATATTGGTCTCAGTAAGAAATGTTTTATCAATTAAAACAATTCTTCACGAATTTTACTGTAATAGAAAAATTTAAAACAGTTAAAACAAACGCTTGGTTATTTGACAGATTTGCGTGAAATCGGGAGAAAACGTTCTATGAAAGGTACGAGAGGGACCCAAATTTTCTGCACCACTTCTCATAAAATTTTGAACTCTTATGGACTCACAAATGGTTCCATATAAAATTTCAGTAGAATGCAATGATTTCCGTGAAATCGGCAGTAAACGTTTTATGGGAGGTACCCGAAGTTATGAACCGATTTTCACCGTTCACGAATTTGTCTTTCCATTTTTAAAAATATATACAGAAATCAAAATTCATTACGCTATCTCCAAAACTGCCCAAGTTATCGAGGTGACAGACAGCTGGAGAGACGGACATCACCCAATCGATTTTTGTTGAGTCTATGCATATGTACTCCAGAAACACATAATGGGAAACGATTATTTATATGCACCACATACTAATTTGTTCAAAAAAGTGATACAACTCACTTATGCCAACGTTATATCCTTTCCTCCAAACGTGCCAAAAATTCCTTTGCCGGTATAGTCTTCAAAGCGCCCAGCGTTTCACGTTGAATCTGTTCAATAGATTCAAAGTGGTGCCCGGTGAGTTTGGGAAGTACCCAAAAATTACATGGAGCTAAGTTAGGTGAATAATGCGGTTTCTTGGCCAAAATCATGAATTATTTCTAGGAAATTGAGTGTTTTTCGAAACAAATCGGATTTGACTGTCAGCTATGTCGATAAGGTCTCCAATTGTCAATCGACGAGTTTCTAGCACCAATTTCTTGATTTTCCCTACGTGTTGCTCGTCAGTTGACGTTGGCCATCCAGTGCGTCCCAAGTCAACAACACGTTCTCTCTTTGAAATCTCTGTACCGGTTATATTTTTCTGTAAAGTAGTCGATTCGAAAGCCCTCTGCAACATTCTGCACTTTCGCGCAGCCTAAATTTCATTCCGCAAACAAAATTAAATGACTCTTTGCTCAGTAAAATCAGCCAAAACTACTTTTAGTGGCTTAGAAGAGACAAGCGTTACCATATGTATAACACAGTTTGATCTCGAATCGTTAGTTTAAATTAAAATTCTTCTTTACTTTTTGAGCACAGTTGTATATATCAGTAATGGATTTGCCAATGTGCATTCTGCTTGCTCTTAAATTTGTTGCACGATGGCGCTTAACCGAAAACCATTGAAAATATTAAACATTGGGATGAGCACCAAGTCCTGGGTGGATTTGTCTGTCTAAGCTCCTCTAAATATGAAAATATAAAAATGTCAAATGCCACCGTAGCTGTTGAAATTAAGGACTTATTCCAAATCTATTGATTTAACTTTATGGAATCTCATAGTTAGACCGAATTAAAATTCTAGGTATTTCAAAAAACCTTCGTTGACGAAGATATATATCAAAGAAATTTCATAAAATGTCTGGTAATAAAAATGAGCGTGCTTAGTTAAAAGTTTAATTTATGTTTTGCAATTGCGGTTTTTTAAACCGAACGAACAATTATTTTCAATATAATGTAAAAAAATTTAATAACTTAGATACAATCCTTAGTCTATTCAAATAGCCTACATTATACCTATCAAATATTTGATGTTAGTGCTATTATGGAAAAACGTCATACAATTGAATTGATGGTATTTACTGATAAAAAGCAGCAATACCTTTTGTCCAGCAATGGTGGTATGCTAATTAAGGATTTTGTGCGATAATTCACAAAACGCAAATAACTTCAAAAATATCAGGCGCTCACGCAACTGTAATTAGCAAAATAAGTGTACATAAAAAGGGCCACAGTTTTTGGCTTTCATCAACTGTTTTGAAATAAATGGGCTATGTAAGCGATTGAGTTATCGATTCCATTCAAATTTTTTTTTTAAATGGTTTTGTCACAAAGTGTATAAAAAATTATGATGCTTCCTGCTATTACCTGACTTTATTAATAGCTTTGCGCATGCCCGTCGCATTGATAAGTTTTTATGTTGATGGTCTTGGAATTATGGGTGTGTCCAGATTACGCGATAAGTAGAAATAATGATTTTTGACTATGTGTTCCATACACAGATATTCATAGAATACAAATTACAACTGAGCGCTATCCGTCCGTCTGTGAAGATAAATGACGATCACATTTAAAATAAGCAGAAATGATTCTTGTCATATTCATATTGTGACTTCTCTATAATTTAGAATTTGGAAGCAACCTGTATTGCTTAATTAATTTTTTTCCAATTTCTCTTTCCATTTCGGCTTGAAACGAAAAGTAGCAGATATAAAGGAAACATTGGAAAAAATATTGAATTGTTTTTATTTTGTACTCAGGTTCAGACCATCCTGCAAATATTTGTTCCAATTTCATAATTATCATAATCTAAGGGAAGTCAATTGTTTAACTTAAAAACAATTTAAATTTTGAATTTTCGATGTTCATTGAATTCACTGGAAATATGCAACCAATTGAAGAAATTTTCTAACAGATTATAAAATCTTATTTCAAACAAACTAGCATGTAAATGCAGACAATAATAGACGGAGCATGATACAAATATTTTGAAAATATCTGGTAAGGTGGGTGAACAGGCGACCGACTCAACCCATTTGCAGGCTTACTGTTAGACCGCAATTATGTCATATAAATTAAATTGAGTGTTTTTTTTTATTCTGGATGTTTTTACAGATGGCCAAATTTCAGGTCGATATGTTTTTGAGTAACTTTCGATAAACACCTGGTGTTAGTACTCATTTCATTAAAATTGGTAAGGTCTATGTGAGGCTCCTGCAGCTATTGTGTGATTCAACTCAAACCCAAGAAGGTTATGAAAAAAAAGAAAAAATTTAAGGAACATCAAATTTCATTCATCACAACTGCCCATCCTACTAATTTAAAGCAATGATTTCTGGAACGTACCCAAACATATAAAGCAATTTCATCCATATTATTTAATGTTATGGCAACAACGCCTAAATAGCTATAACTTAAAAACGCCTCAATAAATTGCAATGAAATATGCAGCACTTAGAAGTACTCCAGAGCAATGGTATTTAGAAATTCTTTCCCTTTTTTCATATTCAGGAACTTGAATACATTTTTTTAAGAAATTTTATAAAGAAATATGCTCAACCTAACTTTTGATCTACTACTGTTATTCGGATCATAGAGAGATATACAGACCGACATCGTTCAATTAATTTTTATTTTATTCCATACATATTTCACCAGGAGACATATAGTCAGTAACGGTCATCAACAGGTTGATACGCATCGCTTCAACTATGGCATTACTCATTAAGGGACAGATACCACAAAACAAAATCGGTTAGCTTGGAATATAACAAATTTATTTTTGCTAAAAAAATGCTAGAACTGGAAATATTAATATGTTATTTCCAATAAAGCGCTTTTTCAAAACTTCATTGAATTCAACTGATAAGTTAGGCGAATTTTTCTAACAACCACATATGAGTACTGGAGGTACCCCTGATTTTCTGCCAATCATCCATTTGACATCAAAATATGCTCATTTTGAACCAATTTGAGGTGAAAAATTCATAACCATTCTTATAATTTAACTGATATTGGGGGTAAAAGCCTTTGGAAGGGTCTACAAGTTATGCAGCTATTTTGTTGAAATTTTAGAATATTATGGGTGCAATGTTAAAACGGTTAAAGCGAGACTTCAAATATATGCCATGAAACAACAATTGTTTATAAGAATTTAAGTGAAATTGGAAGCAAGAGAACTTGGGAGGTACCACACCCACAAATAGTTTAATACCAATTTTCAGTACAATGTGTGAACGAATTTTACAACATTGTACAATATGAGAAAAATTGGTCAAAATTTTCGGGTCCCTCTAATTGCACATTATTTTCCAATTTTAAAGTAATAAGCATAACTAGGTATTTCACCGTATGCTACTCTAACATTTTATTTCGACATTTATACACGTTACCAATGAATTTTGCAAAGTTAGAGCTAGATAATTGAAATTTGGCACAAACATTCTATGGAAAAATGTTAAATTGAAGTTTGAATTTAGTCAAGATCCTAGCAACATTTCGGATACTTCCACTCATATTTTCGCAAGAATTGGTACTTGATGACTACTATAGCCGTAAGATTCAAAATTTTTCAATTAGATTTCGTAAAAAGGTGGGTAGAATCTCAAACTGTGCCAATTTAAATTTTTGTTGAATTCTAAACAAGAAATAGCTGCAGTACACCTTTGTCCTCTCAATAAAGGGCTTAAAGCATAATTAGCCACAATCAACAATGAAATACAGCGAAACTTTTTTCAGTACCCAAAAATGTACAAAATTGAATAAAAATCAGATATATATTCAATACACCTACGTGGCCGGAAAAAAGGGTTTGTTAACATATGTACCTAGAAACATTAATTAATATCAATGTGTGTAACATCAATGTGTGTAACAAAAATATGTTCGATTGGATGAAAATCTGAGGTTCCCCTGAAATGTTCAAGAATAATGTTTTGTATTAATTAGAATAAAATATTTTTTTGGTTTCAAGCTGAACGATTTCATATGAGAAACATATGAAATGGTTCATATGGCTTCTTCTACGTTATTAATTAATTTCGGGTAAATTTGACCTCAGATATTACTTAAATGAGTGTAATCGCTTATTTCTGGAATTTGCAATTGCATATTGATTGCGGCTATTTTAAGGTAAATTATTGATAGGTTTTATGAACATGGTTTTTACCGCTATTACATCTATTTAAAAAAAAAAAAAAAAAAAACCGTTATCAATTTTTTTATTTCAGGATGGCTTAAAAACAAAGCAAATATATATAGATAGCGTTTAATTCAATTAGGCCGGAAGAAAGATGGTTTGCTGAATTTGAACGTGGTTGTAAAAGAATCGAATATACTTTGTAAGCGTTTGCATCAGTTTTTTGGGATACGGAATGACCGATCAATTATGATAATATTCATATATAAATTGTATGACCAGTTGAAACTCTTGAAAAAACACCAAGCTTGAAAATAAAACATTCGTTTTTCATTAGGAAAATGCATCGTGTCACAGAGCATTTTGATAATCGCTAAAACCCATGAATTAGAATGTTAAAATCATAGGAGCATCCAAAAGATTTTTGCCCTAGCGACTTAAATCCGTTTCCAGACTTAACAAAATGCATGCGTGGAAACCATTTTTCATCAAATGCTACGGTCATCAGATTCTTGCTTACACACTGGAATCTAGTTGAAACAAGAGTTTTGATTTTCAGGAAGACTATGCTGAATAAGAAAGTGTTCTTCAAAACATTTACTTATTAAATAGCGTGGTATAAGTCTAGTTAACAGCGAGAATCCATGGTTTCTCCTTAAAAAAAATTTAGTCATCATTCGATTAATTAAAATCTTGTTGGAAAAAATATAGATATTTGAAAATTTCATCTTTCTTTGAATTCTGGTTACAATACTAAAAAAGAATTCTGTTCTTTGAAGGTAATGCATCAAATCAAATTTTGTTAGTTCCATTGAATGATGCAGTCTGAAAGAATTTTTTCAGAATATCAGTTCGACATCTGAGTAGCTCACTTATATTAAAGATGAATTTGCAATCAAATGAATGTGTAATTATTTGAAAATGCGTTCACGTTTGATTGAAAAAACTATTTATTTAAGTTGAAAACATGAAATTTGCACTGCTATTTCCATTCCGTTGCCAACTATCAAATTGTATGAATATATATTCTTACACCATATTAGGGCAGATTGATAGATAATAAGTATAATGTCTGTGAAAATAAAAATAAATTAATATTCCATTTATGATTCCAGGTTGAACGTGAAATTGCAATCATGAAACTAATTGACCATCCGCATGTGCTAGGATTAAGTGATGTATATGAGAACAAAAAGTATTTATATTTGATATTGGAACATGTTTCCGGAGGAGAACTGTTTGACTATTTAGTAAAAAAAGGTAGACTGACACCGAAGGAAGCACGAAAATTTTTCCGTCAAATTATTTCAGCATTGGACTTCTGTCATTCACATTCCATTTGGTAAGTTTTACAAACTCCTAATTGTTATCCCTGTTGATGGAAAGTTTACAAAATATTTCGATCTTTCATTCTAGCCATAGGGATTTGAAACCAGAAAATTTACTGCTTGACGAAAAAAATAATATTAAAATAGCTGATTTCGGAATGGCGTCCCTGCAACCAGCCGGATCTATGTTAGAAACCTCCTGCGGATCACCGCATTATGCATGTCCAGAAGTAATAAGGGTATGTGCTTTAAACATTTTTATTAATAATTGTCTGAATTGATGAACACCTTTTAGCTATATTAATATTAACGGAGAGTGAATTGCTCTTGAAGGCTCTGCGGGTGCCTTTCGAATCTCAAGAATAAGGACGTAAAAGCACAAATTAATTAAGGTCTATTAGTTGTAGTGTTATAAATATCTGTGAAATGGATATTTGGGTATTTTAATTATCTAAAAAATTTTCAAGAACCGTGCTTTTTATAGCGTTTTATGGTATGTTATACCCATCAGTTGTTGACATAGTGTATTGTGGGCATGTGCATAGTATGTAATGCATGGAATTAGGTATTTCTGACAATAGGTTCCTGAGTATACTTCTATATCCATTGAATTAAAAAAATTACGGTAATACAAAGTGCGTATGATTGTCT
Organism: Cirrula hians; assembly: GCA_001015075.1. Classification (NCBI taxonomy): domain Eukaryota; kingdom Metazoa; phylum Arthropoda; class Insecta; order Diptera; family Ephydridae; genus Cirrula; species Cirrula hians. The sequence goes on from JXOS01028457.1 coordinate 34,769, forward strand.
GTGTGTCTATGATCCTGATAACTTAAATAATTTTGTAACTGGATTGATTTTTTTAATTTTCGGGGTATATTTTGTACAAAGTGAGATCAAGTTTATGCAAGGGACAAATCACTCCATAATTATCGGTACTAGCCATATATCAAAACTCTCAAAATTAAGTCACAGCTGGAGATGGTCTAATTATTTCTTATTTCCAATTTTATTTCTATATACGTGATTCGATTTAGCTTTTCTTAAAGCCTTCAACGAAGGTGGGTACGATTGGGCGAAACTATGCTGTAGGTTTTATCGGGACCATTATATATTTCTTATTATTAATGGTTTTAAATGCGTTTGGCCTAAGGATTTAACATATATTGACTACGGCAATATCATCATAGATTTCATCATCACTATTTAAGCCAGGCATTCTATGAGAATTTTTCTATCGAAATCCATATTTCGGTCGCAATTATTGATTCGCAATTCCGCATATTTATTCAGTTCAGTTTAAATTTGATGTAAAAGTCCATTAAATCACTGCATTCATGCATTTCCTAAAGATAAAAATTTTGTCGTTGGTTGTGTAAAAATAAAAAACAATTTATACAATATTCATTTTCTCTTCTGAAATTACTTAGCATATATAGACAACGAGCATTTGTGATTTAGAAGCTTTATTTTAATTGCATGCCTTAGAAAATTAGCAACAAAACAAAGATATATCAGGGATGTAACAACTGACACATAATCGAAATCAATCCAAAAAATCAAGAAATTAAATTTCATTCAAGGCAATCCATTACCGCAAGTAGTTGCAATATAATGAGTGAAATGGCAGAGTATTCAGTTCTTTGTTTTAACAAACTGTTACTATTCTCTCTTTGATGTCATAAGAAAGGAAATTAACAGCATTTTAACAACTGCCAGCGCGTTTTCAGAAAATAACTAAGAAAGATAAAGTCGGCTTAGGCCGACAGTTAGATATGCGTAGCTTCCAAAATGTTTTGTATAAATCTTAATGGCAAATTTGCCGAAAACGATCTTGTCGAACTACATGGTGTACTAAAGGCGCCTCTGATTTTCATCCAATCTTTATCAATTTTGGTACAAACATTGACCACATTTATGTTAACTTAATAGTGCAGTTTTCTAAAATTTAAATGATAAATAGGTAATTCTGCATTTAACCCTCTATTGGGACCATATAGGTTTACTGGAGGTACCCCTTATTTCATTCAATTTGGAACAAACTTAGATGCCATGGCTCCCCACCTAAATAAATTTCATTGCATAATACCAACTCTTACGGCTGTAGTACTGGAGATAACCCAAATATTTGTCGGACCTTAACCAAATTCAAACTTCTACTGAACATTTTCCCACGGAATATGTGTGCAGAATTTGGCTATTCTGATTCCAGTCCTTCTTTCCAGTTTTTGCGTACGAACGGACGCACAGACAGACGGACGGAGCGACATGGTTATATGAATTTCTTTGATCAAATTTCAGCGACTTTTCAATTTATCTTCTTTTAAGTATTCATATGTGTTGCACTTAAAACATTATTCCATTTGTGTTTGTGAAATAAGGAAATGTGAGTTGTCAACCAATTCCAAAGCATGAAAAAATACAACTGTCAGCAGGTAAGGATCACACCATAAAAACGAGGTCCTATTTCAATGAGAAAAACTGTTGATTGAACGGGAATGCACTGTGTCACACACATAAGCATGTCTGCGGATCCGAAATGTTTCGCTTACCACCATAGCATCCAAATCCACCTCTGTGATTTTTTTTAAGTTCATGCTCTTATAAGAATGATTGCTGGCAATGAATAAGGTACCAATAGGAGTAATATCCGTCAAACCTGAAGCCTTTTTTGAGGAGTACAACCATAATTGTATCAATATATTCTGTGACCGATATAACCTCTGCATGAAGGTCTCTTCCAATATGACTTTTTGAACTTTTAATATCGAGTATCGAACTGAGGTTAATTCTAAGATATCATAGAGCTTGTTCTCTGATTTTAATCTAATATTGTTAAACATGAAATTATTATTTTGAAAATCTTATATATTCAATACGGCTTTTTATTTCAATGACAATTTATAAAATTGTTATTGCGTGTGTGGCGGATTTACTGATCGAGTGTGATTTTTTTTTCTTTCTTTGATTTTAAAATACAAACATTTTGTGCGAACTTTCGAACTTCTGCACTCTAAGGTTGCCATTTAACATACATTGCATTCTGACTCTGACTGACAAAACTGGCTCTGACTGACTGACTGATGCCTTGGCGTTTTACTTTTAATAAATTATGTTTTTTTATACACAAACATTTAAATTTAATCGAAAAATGGAGTATTATTTGGTAGCGCAATATGAGCGCATAGAACTGCAATTATTGTGCATATGTCAACCATAACATATCACACATTTAAAGTACCAACGCACCGCTGACAAATCAAAGTATAAGACCTATTTAAAAGATCGGTTCGGATATTTCGGTTAACTCTCTTTAAAGAGATTTTTCATTATCAGTGAGTACGCTTTTTTTGTCAGCTAAAATCATTGCAGTTTGTCGAACCTAACATTTTAAGCAGGTTAAGATTCAAATGCCTCGATAGGGAGCATTTATTGTGACTGAGCCATAGTTTTCTTGTATGTATGTATGGTTGCTCTGACATGTTTCAAACATATAAGTAAACATCAAGGTATTCAACAAAACTCACGATTTTTTTACCGGATAATAATGAGTTGTGGAATGGATTTGAATAAAAGTTGAGCATAGTTGAATCGAAAACTTTTCTAGGCATTTTGATAGAAATGACACATTAAGACAGAGACAAAATACCGAAATATCATATGTTCATAAAAAATTTTTTTTTTGTTTTACCGTTAAAAGCCCTCGGAAAGATGCAAAAGTCTGGCAAATGGGTGCCATATGAATTAAATAAAAGACAGATAGAAAACCAAAAAATCAGTTGTGTTTTTTTACTTTTTTGCGGTGTTTTCGATAAATTTTTAGAATTCTATATCGAAAAAATCATGAACTAGTCCGGGACAACCATAAAATTAGAGAACTTGGAACGTGTGATGCACTACGAGCTCCTAAAATCTGGTGAAATCGTTAATAGAAATTGTCGTTATGAGATTGCAGCATGTCCAGTCCATCGTTTATAATGGGTTAAATTGATATCGCAAAAGCAGATAAATAATTTCAACATAATTTTAGCGATTCATATTACATATTTATGTTTAAATATTGCAAAAACAATTTTAAAACTTTCTATAAGCTTTAATTGTGCGTTCCTGACACCCAGAGCGAGTGTACCCATGTGATCAGCATTACGACAGAAACTTATGTAACCATATTCGTACGTCTGTCCGTAAGCAAAAACTAGAAAGAGGAATTGAGCTAGATTTACGAAATTTGGCATACATATTCGATGGCAAATGTTAGATTACAGTTTGCATTTTCTTAAGAAACGATTAATATTTCGGGAATCTCTAGTCTGACGACTACTGCAGATATTCGAGTTGTTATTTTTAAATGATAATTGGCAATATCGTCTCAACCTGTTCCGAAAAAAGGTGTGTTTGGCAAAGAATCAGAGGTACCTCCAGTAACCGATGTGGTCTCATGAGCGGGAGAGAGTATTTAGCAAAATTTGCCACAATCAATAATTAAATTCAACGAAATTTTGGTATGGAGTAAACATAAATATCGCTAGTGTCTGTACCAAAAATGGGCATAATTGGATATAAATTAGAGATACCTCCAATGCACTCACCTGGTCCGAAAATACGTTTTTAAGTTAATTTAGCCAGAAAAATTAATTTGATTCCGCGATATGTAATGTTTAGAAGGACAGAAATATTATCCATGTGTGTATCAAAAATGGGCATGTGTAAGTGAAAGTCAGAGGTACCACCAGTATATCTATTTGGTGCGGATTTAACATAAATTTTGTTAGAAACATCAATAGAATTCAATGAAATTTGAATATTCAATGGCCATAATATGATATGAATGCGTGCAACCAAAGTGTTAATTATTCAATAAAAATCGGATATACCTCCAATATACCTAAGGGGTCCTTAATGAGAGTTTTAATCATAATTATCATCAAACACTTCCCAGAATTAAGTATTTGACAAATATCAGTGAAACCTCAAATACACCCATGTGGTCCGAAAATAGGGTATTAAACTAATTGATCAATGAATGGACATAAGTATGATCAGTGCGTGCAACAAAAATAGGTTTGATTGGATGAACACTTTGGGTTCTTTCCGTACTTCTTTAAGGCCCGCGTGCTGTTGTTTACTTTAAAATTAAAATTTATTTTCATGCTGAACCTCATTTTGTCTCTTTTACTTTATTTCACAATTTGAAAGCAATGTGTTTCTAACCCTGGCCTAAGTTGACTGTAACATTCTTACTTGCTATTTTTGCTAATCTTGTAAGCCTTCTGTACAAATCGAAGCGGCACAGAAAATTCAATATGACATGAAAAGTATGAGACTATGTTCGGTATATGTATTAATAAAATATGTTGATCAATTATGAGATGACTTGACAAAATCGAGTACTGTGATCAAACTAACTGTAAGTCATAGTCAAAGTCTGCGGTTATATTAAGGACAGGGTTGCTAATCTAAGAAAGCGGATTTTACCAATTTCTTAAAGCGGAATGTTTATATAATCAATGCCCAGTACTTATCTTCATAAATGAAACTACTTCCTAAAATTAAAAAATATTCATTTCTATACAATCGAAAATTAATTGCGTGTTACAGATTGTAAATAACGATATAATTTGATTTCATTGACAGGGTGAAAAATATGACGGACGGAAAGCGGATGTTTGGTCTTGTGGTGTTATACTTTATGCACTTTTAGTTGGTGCGCTGCCGTTTGATGATGATAATCTACGTCAACTTCTGGAAAAAGTGAAACGAGGTGTATTTCACATTCCACATTTTGTGCCGCCTGACTGTCAAAGTCTTTTGCGTGGAATGATTGAGGTTAATCCCGATAGACGACTGACGGTGAGTTCGTAATAAAATGCAATTTAAATTATTACACACTCACACAAATGCACAAACATATAAGGAACCATTTAAATTTTAAGTTAAACTTGTAGAAGTAAGCAATCAAATTTCAAAAAAGCAGTTTATATATTTATGTGAATCGATATTTTGAGAAAACACTCGTAGTCTATAACTGAAGGGTATAGAAATTTGTCGGTTGAAACATCTGAAATTAGTAAATGATGCAGCACAGATATAAGTAATTGATAATGAATTTATAACTGTTATGAGGCATCATAATGCAGCGATGTACTTAATTGCAGAAAATTTCAATTTCAAATATTTCACTGAGGTTAAAGTAAAAACATTTTATTTTATTATTTCTTGAAAGTATTATTCAAAAACAAAGATTTCAAAATATTTTTGTATTTTAATAAATATAAGGAATCCGAAATTAAATCATATACTATTCATAAATGACAATATTTTGAAAATTTTTGTATTTCTAGTTGGCTGATATAAATCGGCACCCATGGGTAACTGCAGGCGGAAAAGGAGAACTTGAATTAGAACTGCCAATGATGGAGGTTGTGCAAACGCATGTAATTCCGTCAGCTTCAGCTGTTGATCCTGATGTGCTGAATGCAATATGTTCCCTTGGTTGTTTTAAAGAAAAAGATAAACTTATTCAGGAACTCTTGAGTGCAAAGTAAGTAAAGTTATTACGAGTGTCTTTTTGTTCTATTTTTATGACTAAAGAGCAAATCCTAATAAGCATAAACTCGACGACAGTCATCCTGTAATGGTATTTGAAAACAAACAAAAATTACGCGTATCTCAAGATTGAATATGAAATATTCTTCGGTCCACTGAAAGAAAAAAAAAAAAATTGTGTTTTTATTAATTTATGATTGTGCGAAAGCGAATGCGAATATCTTAGACATCGTCGGGTGGTTATATATTGCAAAATTTGATGTTCAAAAGAGATCGCAAGAGAATGTCTAGAACCGTCATTATCGCCTTTCTAGTGTGCTGTGCAAAGATTGAAACCATATACGAATTGGGGATCTTATCAGTCCAGTTACGATATCGAAAAGCTTTGGTCTCTCAGTATATGAATCGCTTATACATCGTATGTCTGAGTTTGGCATCACGACCAAACTCATTCGGTTCTGCAAAATGGCACTCACATAAATCCAGTGTGTTGTGAATATTGGACCTAACCTGACCGACCCTTTTGGGGCAAAACGGAGTTTCAGACCAGCTGATCCCCTATCAAGGTATTTCTGAATTAAATATGCTTCTCATTGGCACAATTCCTTTGATCGAAGCTGAAAGAGTCAAACCCATTGTCGGAAAGGTGAATAAATTTAAGCACAATTGCATTTATACCAAAAACTTGCCAGATATACTCTTAGACAAGCAGATTTAATTCTGGATGTTGTTCCGGCTACCTAGTCCATCCCCCTCTCTTTTATGTCCGTATAAAGTACTCATACATAACTAATTTCTTTAAAATATTTATCCCAGTGAAATATTCTTGAAATTGACAAAAAGCCGTGATATGTAACCTTTTTATCTGATATAGTATCTGTAAATGCTACGCTGTTTTCAGTTACATCAAAAACTTTGGATGACATTAGCCAGATCCGCATATTCTGGTGCATGGGATGGCTAATCCCGTAATAGAATTACTTTCATAAATTTATATACTTTAAATTGACGTCATTGGATGAAATTCTGAGATGTGCCCAGTAGATCTATATTGTAGGGAAAGAGAGATTTAAAAAAAAAAAACAAAAATCCATTAACATGTAATATATATCATAATTGATTTAATATAAATATAATTACAATAGGCGTAATTCGATAAAAATCGGAGGCATTCCTAAAAAATCCCAAATATGCGGATAAGAGTGGGGATTAAGATATTTTGTTTAAAAAGTCTTTTGTTCGTTAGTTTTGTGTTAAAAGAAGTAGCATGAACAGATAAAAAATATTTTTTTCTTTTATTTCCAGCCACAATACTGAAAAAGTTATCTATTTCTTACTTCTGGATCGAAAAAGAAGACGTCCTGCTTTGGAGGATGATGACGATATTGGTCAGAAGCCGCGACCGGATGTAGAAGCTGCTGATCCACCACGCAAACGGCTTGATACGTGTCGCATTAATGGCACCAATTCTCCAAGCTACGGACAAATATCCGAGGGTTCACCATTAACACCCAGACGCCAACCTTTCAAGTTAGTTTTCATTAAGTTGAAGATAGTAGTACTCTTGGTGTCATATTGTTTTTCTATGCGTAGAAGTTTGAAATATTTCTGAATGAGCATCAATACTTCATTTAACTTTAATAACACATATTCCAAATTCGTTAATTAAAACAAATGTAATTTTTAATTTATTTTCATGATCATTTCAACAATCATCGCTTTATATTAAATCATTACAAATAATGAATACACATGCATAAAAAAATACTCTCACACATATCGTGAATAACTAAATGACATACAGCTTCCGGTCCTATAGCAGTACTCGTAACTATCAACGGCGCTCACCAACATCAGTTACCTCAGTTCGTTCTTCGTCATATCACAGTCCGACACGGAGTAATTCACCGATGAGTTCAAATCAGCAACAAACGAATGCCATCTCTAGACCATCATCGCCTGCTACATCGACTGGTCATTCTTCGCGACACTCGACATACTCGGACCGCGAGAGATCCGGTTCTATGCAGAGCAGTCGAACGCCTATACACTCATCACAGGCAAACGTTGAGATCGGATTATGTAGTGCCAGTGAGGTTGTTATGCGTGAGCAACGTGAACGCCGGAATTCTCGTAACGATCGTTCTTCGTCGCAAACCAATAATGACCATGATAATGGATCATCTGCCCATCAACGAGCAAATTCAGGCCCGACTATTGCAATTAGCATGTTTCATGAAGCAGATAGTAATAGTGGTATGTATAACAGGTTTAAATAAAATTTTATCTGACGCACTGCACCCTTGTCATTCTTATCACATTCAATAAATTGTGAACGACATGTAATGTATTATATTATCGAACTTAATAGAACTAACGGAAAGATTAATCTCAATAGTGTTTAATGCTTTAGCTCCATAAAGTTCCTTAAATGGATTAATACTATCATAATTTCGATATCGGGTACTGGGTACAGCGTACTTATAGATAGATACTGTAGTTGGTTAAATCCGTCTACAAAATACTCAGCCGTCCAAAATTTTACGTTTCTATTTCTTGATAATATTCAATTTCATACGCTTTTATTCATTTTTTATTCATAATCAAAATCCTTCTCTATCTACATCTAAATTTTATGGATGAAAGGGACACATTTCCTTAGGATCCAATCTAATCAAATTAAATATTATTTCACTCAATTACATTTTAATCACTTTCATTTAATTGCCAGAGTTTCTTATATTAAGTGTTCTGATACTGTACGAGAGGTACCCATCAAATGATTTTCCCATTCACGAACTTACATTTTATAAAATTTACCAAACACCAAATTTTCATTGATCTATCTACATAAAGATAGCAGAAATTGTGTTCACAGACAGACAGATGGACATCGTTCCATCGATTTTTTTTGATACTATATAGTCGGAAACTATTATATGTATTACTATATTACATATTTTGTATAAACCCATAATGCCATTTAATTGATTGATGAGCATAAATATATTAAAACACAACACTATAAACAAAATACAAAATTAGGGTGTCGAAGATAATTACATGTTAAATAAATAAAATAAGGAACATTTGTATGGATCCACGTCCAGGTGTTTCTGAATATGTTCAACCCCAATTGAGTCTATTCAGCTTCATCTATAGAAAAAAACTTTTCAAACATACAACTTAACATATTTGACGTCTTATTTATTATTTATTTATTTAGCTTTGTTCTGGAGCGACCCGATTCCACCGATTGAGTGAAAGGTGTTACGTTTAAAACCGACATAAAACGCTAATTGTTGACCGATTTTATAAAGTTTTAGAAGATTTATATAGATGTATAAATTAATCATAATAAGATTTTTTCGGGAGGTATCTAATGCAAAGAACGGCCCTTGCGTTTTTTAACCTGAAAAGTTACCGAATTATCTTGGTCACCAATGGAAGGACGGACACAAAGACATCGTGGAAAATCGCATTTTCCTTCTCCTCCTATTTAAATGCAATAAATACATTGGAGCGATCGCATAATACCATCAGTGTATGATTGGTCGGTACCAAAAACTTATTTTCACCATATTGTTATATTTGAGGCATCTCTGATTTTCGTTCGAATAATTCTCGTATTTTGAATTGCAGAGAAACTAACCAATAATTTTGTATACATATGAAAATAATTGATTTACCAAAAGCAGCAATGAAATGTTATAGAATCCTTAGACTGTCTTTATTGTATTTAGACTTTAATTGGCATGAGTATATTGTATTTCGTCAAACGGATGGAACTCCCAGAACGTAGACAATCCAAAAAATTTAACGAAATGAACAGGATCACCCAAGAAACCGTACGGTCCTACCTTCATATCAGCCCGCCATTGTTTTTGGAGTTGGGGTTTTAACAAATATGAAAGGGCAAAAAGGGCCTTTTATGAGGAATCGTTTATCACACTTTGGATTTGTGATTAGTTTAGATTAGTTGTTAAAGCCATCAATACAATATTGAGGATATTAGCACGATAACCCAAGGAAACTTTGAAACAGAGTAATGAAATTCATTTCAAATCTGGAATAGAGAAATTTCTTTAAAATTGTTATCTAATTTATTTGGGATACTTATATATTTTATTTTATTTTATTTTATTTTATTTTATTTTATTTTTAATTAATAAGTAAATAAAAAAAAAACTGATTTGATAACTTGACAATGAATGATTTTTGAGTATCGTGTAGTCGTACGTGAAGTCGGTGTGTAGCTAATGAAATTGTGTGTTTGTGTTGTTTGTTTAAAGAAGTTTCGGTCATAACTTTGCAACACCCAAACCAAGTGATCGGTGACCTACCAAAATGCATACCGATCTGGTCAGCATCACCAAAAGGAATTGGATCTAGCCATGTCCGTCTGTGTGTTGGCCCGTCCGTTCGTCCAATAGCCCGTCTGTTCATAGATAAAAACCAGAAACAAGGGCTTTAACTAAATTTACGATATTTGCCATACAGATGCTATCGGAAAATTACTGTTCGAATTTAGTTACCGGTGGACCAATATTTCGGGTACGTCCAGTACACCGCTTTACTACAAATTTTGGCCTAAGAGCTATAGCAGAAGTAATAGTTGATATCTTTCACAGAAATTGGCATGATTGGAAAAAGATGTATTTCTATCTCATCTTTGTGGCCCCAAGAATGGGTTTTACGCAAAATTGAACACAATTAGGGATCAAATTCAACGATTTAAGATTTTATTACTATTTTGAAAGGAATATGGCCAATGGTGCTTCTTAAAACATAATTTGATGAAAATCGGAGGTACCCCTTTTCGGAATATAGCATTTTTGGGAATAGCAAAACAAGTTTTTTATGTTTTTAATTTTGTGTACTCCATAAATTCGAAACGAATTGCATCACACTGGTAGCCCAAGACGACTATAACATTTCTCAATTTTTATTTTTTGGTTTTTCCATGGATTTATTAAAAGTTTGTGGTAAAAACATTGGCATTTGTTCTACCGTGGAAGGGATGGCTACTTTTTTTTGCGAATGGTTTATTAAGTAATATCCATCTTCAATATCATCATTTATTATTTATCTTTTTTATTTTGAACACGTTCGGTGCTGTAGTTGTTGAAACAGTGTTAGTTCATTTAAATAGTTGTCTTTAGAACACCATTATAAACCTTTAATTCTTAAGACACATTAGCTGTTTAATATTCTTGGTTGCTCGAAATATTAAGTCTTTTTCTTCTTAAATGTTTAAAAAACTCAAATTATTAAATAAATTATTTTTTAAATGTTTTATTTTTGCAGTGTTACATCCGAACAATTCGCCTACAATGAATGCTAGCTCAATAATGATGTCTGCAACACCGTGTACTTCACCGGGCGGGCAGTTATGGAAAACAAGACTAACAAATATTAAAAATAGTTTCCTTGGAAGTCCGCGATTTCATAGGAGAAAAATGCAAGGTTGGTCAAAGAAAAAGATTTTCTTTATTTATTTCACTATGTCATTTTATATAATCAATTATCATATCATATAATCAAAAATTTTTAGTTACTTGATTTTGAAATCAACAGAAGGAAAGGAAATGCTTTTAGTCAGTTTTTCTTCTTGTTATATTTTTTTATGTTTTGCGGATTGCGCGAAATTTCAGATTATTCACAATTTAAATTATAGTTTCAGCAGATGAAGTGCATTTAACGCCAGAATCCTCGCCAGAGCTGACGAAGCGTTCATGGTTCGGCAATTTAATAACAACGGAGAGAGATGAAACATTTACAATATTGGTGAAGGGAAAACCTATCGCTACGGTAAAAGCACATCTTATACATGCATTTTTGTCCGTAAGTATTAAAAAATAATCTTTATAAACATTTAAGTAATTTTTTCGAAATTAAAGATGGCTGAATTGTCGCATAGTGTGATATCTCCTACATCATTTCGAGTGGAATATAAAAGAAATGGAAACGGTCCAGTAGTTTTTCAACGACATGTTAAATTTCAGGTAAAGGCTCGACATACGTTTTTATCATCCTGATTTTTAAATTTTTGCTCTGCTTTACAGGTTGACATAAGTGCCGTTTGCAAGCAAGGAGATGTTACGGATATGCTCTTTGCTCTAACGTTTACGCTCTTATCAGGTATGAGAGCCATTAAGGTTCGATTTGCGAATGTTTTATTTTTATGAAAATCATTGCAGGTAATATAAGGCGATTTCGTCGAATTTGTGAACACATACAGTCTCAAGTATGCTCGAAACGTTTTCCTGGTCCAAGCAGTCCGCATACAGTGCCCACTGTAACACAAGCTGTCTCCGAGAGCTCTTCATGCGGCTCAGTATCTAGTGAACGACTATCTTATAAGCGGCAAGTAAGTTTTACCCAGTTCCACATCATCTTCTTTCGATCAAATTTTACATGTTTATTCAATTCGTACATTTAAGGTGGGCAACGAGATTGAAAATGATTCTCTGTTTTCATATAAATCTGAAAATGGGCGGAGAGCATCAGCAACTAATAACAATAACACTGCAACTGCTGATTCACCGGGCACACCCATAGCTGTGCGATCCAAGTAAGATATTCTCATACATATTCGCTTGTACTAGCATTCTTTTATGATGGAAACTTAACTAGCTAATGGTTACCTTTATTGACCACCTCAAAAATTCATTTTTCTCTTAAAATGACGTAAATAGTCTGAAATGGGAATTGTCAGATCAAATATTTGCGAGTTTTTTAAATTACAAACAACACGATTCTTTCTGAAACCGGCCAAATACCTTTAAAGTTTACATACATCGACGAAACCCGTCACGATATAAATTTAACGCTAAATTATTTAATGATTTAGCTCCAGTAGTTTCTGGAAGTATTGGATTGGAATTAATATTAAAAATTATAATTCATGTTACAGGGAACAAAACAAATGAGGTATCAAATGTAAGGAATAAAAGACGAAGGATGAGACAAATAATTTCAAAATTCTAGAAAGGTGCTTCAACGGGATCTAATTGTGGACGGATTAAATTTATTGTTTAAGGCTTTCATGTGTAAATACGAACGCATCTTGCAATAAACACCTCTGCGTAAATTCTAGGGGTTTGGCATATGGGATAAATCCTATTATGCAATTCGAAAAGAAGGTTTAATACCATATTCCAGCAACTTCCGATGAATCAACGGGCCGTTGTGGTCCTATATGGCGGGAGCATCTTGAATTTCATGAAAGCTTCAAAATATTGCAGCAATACTAAATTTAATAATTTCCGATTAAACAATGGGTTACAGTATTAACCTAAGGAAAATTGTATATTAAAAGGTTGAAGGGAATTAAGGAGATAATTATAGATGTTTGCTTACAGATTCAAATAAAAAGAACACGACGCGGAAACGCCTAAACACCAATTACCAATAGCATGCAATGGATACAAATAACGTTTTACTAGTTCATTGAAAATGGGGGTATGAGTGGTACCCAAAGTTTTTAATCACTTTTGCTCAAAGAATGTCCGGACATCTATCTATCTATCTAAAATAACGGGTTTGATCTAGATTTACCAAATTCAGCAATATATTCTATAAAGATGTTAGATCAAAGTTTGAATTTGGATTCAATCAATTTTTCGGGGACCTCCAGTACACTGTTTATTTAAAATTGTATACCTATTGTGGCCATAAGAGTTGATATTTTTCATTGAAATAATACGTAATATGTAATACGATGTATAAACAAAACATATAATCAAGTTCTTAAATAGACGTTTTCGGATAAATCAGAAGTATCTATAATACACCAATGTTTTCCGAAAAGAGAGTTCTCACCTAATTTACCCTGAAACATCGATCGAATTTAAAGGAATTTCGTTATTGTGTTTGTAACTTCCAGAATGAGTGATCGGAGACCTACCAGAATACATATCGTTATAATCAGCCTCACCACAGGAATTGATCTAGCCATGTCCGTAAAGAAAGCTGGATCTACGAAATTTGGCACACATACTCCAGTAAACATAGATCATAGAATCTAAACCTGTTTCGAAAATGAGCCCAATTTTATGCAAATCAGAGGTACCTACACTACACCTATGAAGTTCGGAAAGAGGGGTTTACGCAAATTGAGCCAGAAGCTTTAATCAAATTCAACTAAAGTTTATCATTGCATGATAATGAATAAGATCAATGTGGAGTGAACAGATTTATGATCACTGTGTGTATTAAAATTCTACATGATTTGAAACACCTATGTTGTCCAAAAATGGGTTTTAAGAAAAGCAAGAAATTTGAGATATGATATATGTAAATATGATCACTATTTGTAACAAAAATAAACTTGATTGGTTGAAATATGAGGTTTGTCCTGTTTTTTATTAATTAGAAAAACAAGTTATATTGGATTTCAAGCTGAACCGTTTCTTTCGTCACTTCTCTATATTTAACAATTTACCAGTAAAGTGTAGCTCACTATCGGCCAAAGCTGATTTTTCTTATTTGTTATACACGCCGCCAATAAAATTGGCCAAGTGAATATTAATTTTGACGGTACATTGGTAACACCCACAAACGAATGATCGGAGACCATTCAAAATGTATACCGATATGATCGGCATCACCACAGGAATTGAACTAGCCATGTCTGTCCATCCGTAAGCAAATTCTGGAANACTAGCCATGTCTGTCCATCCGTAAGCAAATTCTGGAAAGAAGGACTTGAGCTAGATCGAACTTGATGTTAGATCAAAGTTTGCATTTGGATAAGATTGACCAATGCTTCGTGTATTTCCAGTTCACTTATTTACTGAAAATCGCCGCATTACTACTACTTTACCCATAAGAGTTGGTATTTTATACTCACATTTTGTAAATAGCTGTGTAGTCATATCATCTAAACGTGTTTTGGGTGTGATTGAATAAGCATCAGATGTACCTCCAGTACACCGATGTGGTTCAAATAAAGGCTATTTAGCAAAATTAGCCAGCATTATCAATTAGATTCCACGGAATTTCATTATTGCGTAGACAGACATATAATCAATTTGTGTAACAAAAATGGGCTTGATTATATGAAAGTCTTCGTTTCCTTCTGAACACCTTTAAATTCCGAGAGTAATGAATTATTCGTATAACGACTTCGCTGTACTCAACAATTTGAAAGCGAAGTGTATCTTACTGTCGACCTAAGCCGACAGTTTTGCTATTTTTGAACTCATGTACAATTAATTTAATATAGCCCACATATAAATAATCTATTGAATTTTATTTTGCAGTTCGGAATCGGCTGAACATGACCACAACCGTGGACTACAGAGTGAGCGCCAGGCGACAACAGTGTCAGGAAGTGCAATCGCATGAGAATTATTTCTATGATTTTATTACGTTTAGTAATACTGATTTAAGAATTCTCTTAGTTCAACTTTAATCACTAAAATTGACAGCATTCCTCAATTACTGATAAATCAACAATAAATTAATCCACTGAACAGCTTAATTTACAACAAAATCAACAAAAGCGTACGCTTTAAGTGCCGGTTCGGTTCGCAAACACTTTTTGAAGGATACTGTGTCATGAGATGATTTAGTAAAGTACACTCCCTATAATTATTACCTCGCTCTTCTCATGCCTCTCAATCAATAATATTTTCATGAAATTGGCTTGCTTTCAATAAATGTTGTGCATATTTTCGTTTCATATCTTTTCATTTCAATTCATTTGAAAAAGAGTTAAATGACAGAACTTATTTTCAAAACTTTTCATTCCATACAATTATTTTTTTATAATTTTGTATTTGTACGTATCGTTTATTATTATTTGCTTGAATACATATAATGGTGAAAATCGAAGATATCATGAAATAAGACTGAGCTCAGTGTTCAAGTATCATTTGAATAATTATAAATACCTTCGCGAGCACGTACGCCTTCGAACAATAGCAATAGCTTTTTATTGAAGTTCCCTGCAGTACAATCCCATGATTTGTGGTTTGTATCTGCAGACAATATCGATCAATGAAATCCCTGTTTGACAGTGATTTCGAAATTTGAGGATAAGGAACTAGGAGGCAACACGCGATGGCAACAATGCACGTTAATACCGATTCCCGCTTATGCATCTGTCAGAGCTAATCATCCGAACTAAGATATCTTGATTTCAATGTTTATCGATTTTCATTGCTCAGTTACAGTAACATTCAGAATTTTGAAATTCATCCCTATAATTTTTTAAGCTTCCTTCAAATTTTGTTCACTGAATTACCAAAGTTTTTTAAACAATTGAACTAATGCGCTGTACATGTCACATAACCGAATTCCGAAAATGGTTCTTAACACTTATTCAAACGAAATTTGTGCATTTGTGGTTCAAAACAACTGAATTCATTCACTTCCATTTATAAACTTTCAATTAATTGTACAATTGTCATATCTATTAGCAGAATTCGTAGAACATTTTGATACTACATATTTATTTGTCAAAAGACCTGCAAATTTTAAGGACAGGTATGCTTCTTTGATTTTCATCCGATCTTATTTTCATTTCCATTCCTTAGTTCCATGGACTTATACTGGCATTTGTAGGTAATCTAGCGGATGTGCAAGAGGTTCTGGAAATACATTGATGATATGTTAGAAACTATAGTGCCATCTGACGGCTTCAATAAAGGGACATAATGGGCCTATATTGAGATTAGCGTATAATGCATATGCGATGCCTATTTATCTAATTACATCTGCCATGGATTACTCGAGAACAATATGAATAAGAAGATTCTACGTTGCATCTAAATGCAACCGTGAATACAATGGCCACAGTTTCAATATTATCGACCAACAAAGAGTTTTAATATGAAATCAATCACAGTTCTTGATTGATATGATTGCTTTTATAGTTATGCTTATTAAATTTTAAAAAAGTTGAAAAGTTTTCAATTGTTGTTCTCAATTCGGGCAATTTTCGGTCAATCATACTGGCTTACTCTTCAAAATGTCAAACCATTCGTATTTAAATAATAGTTGGATAACTGCCTTAATAGCTCATAATTGTTATTGTTGAATAATTATTTGGATGTAATGAATGGAAGAGTTAGATCTTTGATGAAAAATTTAAGTTGACATGTGTTTCAGTAGAAACCAGATTACAATCATCAGAAGCCTGTGGTCTGCATTTGGGATTGAACCCGTGAACTGCGCTCTCAATCAGTAAACCCTCCGCATTAGCTTACTGACCTACCAGCTGGACAATTATCTCTACTCAATTTTCTTAATTACTTTTCATTTACACTGTTCCTGTTAATATGATGAATATATCTACAAAACCACATGTATTTATAGCCTAAATTATTGCAATGCTTGATTCGCTATTACGGTTCGGTTAGAAATCATAATGCTTGCATAGTAAATCTGTTTTCTTTTCCCATATTCATGAACGAATTGCTATTGTGGTTATTTCTGAGGTTATTGGTTAATTTTATTTGTATCATTGAAAACAGATTTCGTTCGGCAACTGATTCATGTTCGATATCCTTGAGTGATGAAATGCGCTGCACAAAGCAGTATCGACTTCGACGCAGTCTGTGTTCCGGAAGACAGAAAATTATCTTTATTTTTTTTTCAATGCTCGAACTGAGGCTCCTGTTCAAGCCGTAGGGTTTTTAAAGCTTTTCAGAGTAGCCGTTGATTGTGAAATTTATTCTGGGCATGCGCATTATTACGGTAATTCACTCTAAAACCCAAACTATTTGCCTGTACAACCTTTTTGATCTGAATTCTAGTTACGCATACAGTGTTCAAGCCATAGTTTACTTCATGCACAGCATTCATGACGTTGAAGATTTTTAATTTGCAGAGCTCTTTGAATTATTAATATTATATGTTTTCGGAACGTATTTGAGGCATTCAGGATTATTAATAACAAACATCGTTCAAATTTAATTTCATATTTGACCTGATCAGCAGGAAAATATGCAATTTCCTGCCAATTAATCAACGGCAAGTGCAAACTGCATGCTTAATTGTCCAAAGCCATGCACATGCGCATTTTGTCTTAAACAGTAAACATTTGTATTCTTATTTATTGTTACTATTGACACTATTTTAGTTATTGATATTATTTTTAAAGTTTGTATGTGCTTTTGCAATTCAAGTAAGTTTTAGCAAATATTACGAAAATTTAATAATGATTAATAAATCGCCACATTGTTGCCGCCGAGCCGAAGTAATTAGACTAAGCAATGTTTCCAGAGAAAATTAA
>JXOS01028480.1:0-18103 GCA_001015075.1 Cirrula hians
TATATATATTTACCTAATGCAACGCGTGCACTAGTAGCTTCGTGATTTATCCAAAATGATACCCATGATAGCATAACTATTAATATACTCGGTAAATATGTTTGAAACACAAAATAACCAATATTTCGTTGAAGTTTAAAAGATAACGAAAGTCGTTGGTATACTCCTGTTGCTAAACGCTCTTTGCGATCATTTGTTTCATACCCAATAATGGTGAATTGTGGGAGTTCTGCATCTTCAACACCACGTATGGGAGTTGGCTTCCAATACATAACAACGTCACTGACTGTGTAACCGTCTTTGTAAATTAATTCTTTCATGATGTTATTCATTAAAACCATCTAAATATTAATTTAACCTACAACTCTCAATTTCAACTGTGCAGTTTTGCGAGTCCAACGGGTAATAATGTAGGTCCATCATACAAGCCAATGTAGTAGTAAACCGCATCCCATACGTAACCGACCCATCACCACCCAAGCGTACAAGCTTATTACGTTCAGTGACATCATGAAGAAAACTTCAGAAATAAAAATATTAAAAATGATAATTTCTGCTATACTGAGTAGATGGAAGATTTACCTATTTTTATCATTAGCAAAAAAAGTGTCTGGGACCCATATTTTTTCGGCAAAGTCACCAGACAAAGTAAGCACATCGTGTACACCATCATCATCAGCATCATCATCATAGTACGGTCCATATATATTAAATGCTAGTCTTTCATCACGCCAATACTGATTTAAGTACATTGTGATTGTATAGTCCTGGTAAACAATATTTTGATGATTTCAATATATTTTAACATGACATTAACTTTTATTTGAAAACTTCTGCCAATTTCACTGTGAATCAAATTTGCATACCATGTTAACTTCAGATATTGCGTCAAAACTAGCAATAGTTAAATCCATTCCAACATGTAATGGTTCACCTTAAAAAAATAAAAATTAAATTCGAGAGCATATAATGCAAATTTTGTCGAGTACCTCCAAAATTTGGTCGAAGACGTATATCATAACCCTGAAGTATTTTCGAAATGGTTTCCGTGACATTTTCTAATCGACCAGCGATAATATCTATTCTTTTACAACTAAAAAAGAATTTTTTATATGTGTCCAATTTTGTTTATGTTATCAATATATACGTACCTAATTATTGGAATCCGTATTAAGAGTATTGTGAAAAGGAAATACTGTAAGGAGAGAGCAATGATGCGCGACATATTTACTGAATTCTTTCTTTGCAGCTGTGTCTAAATAAACAAATATCAAATAATATTATATATTCAAAGATATACAATTAAAAAACATGTATTAATATAAATGATTTAGTTTTTATTGAAATAATGGTCGTTTACGCAAGGCAACACAATAAAAAATAGGATAATTACATTTTAATAGGACAAAATATAATTACTGTTACATTTTCAAAGCCTTTCTAAATAGAACGAGGTATCCTTCATTTAAGAACATAATTGGTGCCTTAATATGTCGAAATAACAAAATATAAAGCTTACCGAAATGTGATGAAAATACTCACAAATAACAATATTAATTATGCATAAATNAATAAAATGTAATAATGTGATGAAAATACTCACAAATAACAATATNCGAAATAACAAAATATAAAGCTTACCGAAATGTGATGAAAATACTCACAAATAACAATATTAATTATGCATAAATAATTGAATTCGCTTTATGTCAAATATGATAAGCAGTACGCCAACTGTCATAATAACGGTTTAAGTGAAAATTCTGCAATTTTGCATGAATATGTTAATAAAATATATGAATTGTAATATTATATATACAATAGGTATCCACGAACATATTATCCATAATAATATTTTAAAAAAATTGTTATTTGGGTATTTTTTTAATTAATTATGGAATGAATTATTATTAATAAATATTGTAAGCAAAGAATATCTCAATTAAACTTCTTGTCTTACAGTGTATTCATATTTTAAATTTAAATATCATATATTAGTTTTATAATGCAGCCCAAAATTTATTTTCATCTTTGATTGAAATATTATCTAAATATTATTTTTAATTTCTTTAACTATAGTTTTATGCATTTTGCAGCAATTTTGTTATAAAACATTAATAATCAAAGTGAAATCATTTCCAGAACAACTCAAATTTTTAACTGACTTAAAATGCTGCAATTGAATATTATTTCGCTTTTGAATGTAAAGTTTGATATATATCACGAGAGAGACATGTATAATTTAATAAACATTGTGCTCAGTAGATATATCGAAAAAAAGTGTAAATTTAAAAATGGCAGGATTCTGCGCAAGAATTTTTTCTCATATTTCTGTAATGAAAACGAATCCGATACAAAACATTTCAACCTTCTCTCTTTCTTTCCTTAATAAAATTTTTCATAGCTGCAGCAGCAGTCCTGATGACACAGTGAAAGTGAGGTGTTACCTTTAAATCATGTTTATGTGTTTAATATGTTAATATTGACATGCAATCACCATTTTTTCATTCAATTTTTTCCGTACTTGCATTTATATTTGTTTTCAAAACTTTTGTTTGTATTACAAAAAAAAAAAATAAAAATAAAAAAAAAGAATTGAAAATTTTCTATCTTTCAGAAAAGATTCATGTATTTACTCTCTTGTTTCTTTATATATATATATATATATATATATATAGATAGAATTTCATAAATGCTGCTGAAAAATGTATCATTCTTCTTAACTTATTATAATTATGTTGAGGAAACTTATATAAAAGCCTAAATAAATGTTATTGTTGCTTTTAATTGAATAATATTTGTATGGGTGTTTATTTTAGTTGATTGCTTAATAAAATAAGTATGATTTTTTTAGTGCTATTTAAATAAATGATAAACAAGCAAAATATTTTTCTGCCAAAAATGAGACTCAAACAAATCTTTACCGTTATGATCAGAAACAGCTCATTACTCGATTGAGCGACGTCCATCTTTCCGTCATAAGAGCGTAGAAGGAGTGCGTTGATAACGTGGAGAGCACACGGCACAAAACTGCCTCATGAAATAATGTATACACTAGAGGAAATAAATTTATTTTCTTTTAGTTATTAATAATATATAAATACTTTGAGTATAATTATGACAACAACAATCATAACGAAATTTAAACTTCGATCTAGCACTTTTCAGCACTACCCACCATATTACCTATTTATTAAAAAATATCAGTTCTAATGGCTACATTAGACTTATAATCTGATTAAAAAGTTATTCTGCAGGTACCCAAAATACTTATAGCCCCAGATCTGATTAAAGAGGTGTACTCCAGGTACCCAAAATATTGATCGGATCTTAACGAAATTTAATCTTTGGTTGGGTACATCTATCCATATAATATATGTATCCAATTTTGGAAATTAAGTTATTCCTAGATTTTGTCTATGGATGGACGGACAGCCAGACTTGGCTTAATCAATTCCTGTGGTGATGTTGACTATATCAGTATACATATATCAGTATACATCCGATCACTTGTACTGGGTATTACAAATGTATGAGCAAAACTAATATACATATTGTCAATTTCAGAGGCGACGTTTATAAAAATGGAAAAATTCGGATCGGTATATGAGAGAAACTGCAACAAAACCAAAATACTTTCGAAACTTATACGGAACTTCATCAATGGTATCAGTATAGCAGACAATTTCCACAAAATTGAGCAATTATTATAATTCTTTGGTATACCAGAAATTGAATAACGATTTGAAAACTAAAATAATTTCAGAATTTAATTTTAAATATAAAAGTAATTTGTATCGATTGTAATTGCCATTGTCATAAACAAATAAACCAATAACACTAACTCTATACGCCTTCTCCCAAATGTAATAAGCATATCTTAAGAAAAACTGCAATAATCTTTATATCACACTCTTTTCCTACCGTAAAATAAGTTTTTTTGTCGACACGAGCGATTTGACCACCGGATAGAAAAACACAATCATCGCAGTAAAGACTATTCATCTCCATTTATTTCCTCTCGAATGATCTTCAGTAAATGCTCATCAGTTATTGGGTTCTCTTATGTTCTCAGTAACTACCATACTCATATTACGAATGCGCTGAATGTGAGAGTAATCAGATGTTTAGATATGTTAAGCTAATGATAACCGTATAGACCGTGTCCGCGAAAAGAATCACCTTTATATAAAAATGGTGACACTATGTTCCAAACCCACAGCATAAATCCTTTTTGCAATAATCAAATTAATGCAAAGTTGATCCAAAGAACTGTACATTTTTTGGCATCTACCCCTTTAATCACACCATTAACATCTAGAGGCAAATATTCGATACGACTGCGCTTGGGCAATTGTTTAAGCCAGTCCATAACGATAACATTATCAGAGATGTTGGACTATTAATTATTATGAATAGACCCATTTTCATATGAAATACTTTTGAATATCACTGAACCTGTCCCATTATTTTTATTATTTTTATAGCTAACTGAGAAACGTTTCTGTTTTGAACTGATAACGCTGGTAATGTCTAGATCTCCAGCTCCCAAATAATACAATAAACAAAATATTCTTGAATTCTTCTTAAAGATATTCATGTTATGATTTATAAAATAACATAATTCCCTGAATATGCGACTTTCTTAAAACAAAAAGGTATGTGTGGACTTTTTGCTCTTATTTTACTTTTTACAAGTTTATTTTAGAACTCTTTAGCTGTCTACATAAGATACACCTTTCAATATCTTCCTGCAATTGTTTGGTATCACCCTGCGTTTCCGGAATTTCTCCAAATGAAATTACTTTGAGGGTCATTTTAACTGAACAGCCTATCGATTTTGTTAATAACTTTATATATTTTGTTCTCATGTTTAAGGTTTTTTATCAGTTCAAGCATTTGTGTGAATTATTATACACGGCCCACTTAAAAAGGTTTAAAAAGTTTAAGATCAACTGAAATCAGTAAGCTTACTTTATTCAAGAAAATAATTATTTTCGAGTCAATTGAAAAGAATGCATTAAGTTTTATTTTATGAACTTATTTTATGTGATTATTTAATAACTTTTGGAATTATATTTAAGTATTAATTATATTCATAGATATTTAATTCGATTTTTCTTATATATATTCATCCTTTTACTGATGTCCAAGAGAAGTCTTTTTTATACATGCCATATGCCATCCAGTATAACAAGTTAAATAATGCGAATGACATTGGAAATCCTACACGCGCAACACGATCAATCTTGGAAACGCTATTTACATAACGGTTTCCTAGGAATATATTATATGAAAATATGTAACAAATAATTTTGAGAATTCTGTAGCACCTGTAGCCGAAGCGACTGCGTCTCGTTCTCGTTGCTTTCGAAATTTATCATCTCCAACGAGACAAAGCCAAATTTGTTTTGATTTTGAAAAACGCGGTGGTTCAGTTTGTGTTGTTTGTTCCATAGTCATCATTTGTGTTCGTGGGACAGAAAGACTTGGATCCTAATTGTTAAATTATTATTTTAAATATTATTATTAAATAAAGAATGATCTTACACTATAAATTGGACAAAATATGATATTATGTTTATTTGCAAATCCTGGAGAATGCTGAGATTCGGA
The DNA here is from genome assembly GCA_001015075.1 of Cirrula hians. Classification (NCBI taxonomy): domain Eukaryota; kingdom Metazoa; phylum Arthropoda; class Insecta; order Diptera; family Ephydridae; genus Cirrula; species Cirrula hians. Next base: position 5,617 of record JXOS01028480.1, read on the forward strand.
ATCGTTATTGTAACGCGATGTGCAGGTTTCCGAATTAAAATCATGATTTTCCATTAAGACGTCTTCGGTTATGTCCTCCCATTCATCTTCACTTAAATGTGCTTCGCCGCTTCCAAGTTTAGTAAAATAATGTACACCAGCGAATTCTAATAATGTTGCAATGCAATATAAAAAACTCATCAAAAGGAACCAATCCAAAGCAGTGGCATATTTGACTTTTGGTAAATCCGTTCGAGAGTCTAAGCTAATAGTAGATAGAGTTAAAACTGCTGTTACGCATAGACCAACGCGATCACTTGTGGCTTCTCTATGTATCCAAAATGAAACCCACGAGAGCACAACAATTAAAATACATGGTACATAGACCTTAAAAACTATTATTTAGCCGTGAGCTGAAATCGTGCTTTGAAAAATATAAACCTGAATCAGAAAATATCCAGTATGCCGTTTAAGGTTAAATGACACATGTAGTATGGAAAATTCACCCTCGCGTCTTGTATAAGTAAGATTTCTTGACATCATGCTAATAAGATCAAATTGATTTAGGGTCATGCCTGGTACGAATGATACAGCATCGTCGTGATTTTTCCATTCATAAACAAGTTGTCGATTTGTGTATCCATCTATTAATAGAAAACATTAAAAATGTATGCTTTATTAACTGCTACTTTTAATTTAACTTACAACTGCCAATTATAAGTGGGCAAGACTGCAAATCCATTGGAAAGTTTTTAAGTTCCATTGGGCATGTAGCTTTAATTGTTAATCTTTTGAATAAAAAAGACACGTATACATTACCTTTCCATAAAATTATTATAGATTTACCTCATTGAGTAAAGTATACCACCATCTTGGTCAAGCCTCAAAAGTTTATTTGGAACCGTTATTGTGTGAATATGGGAATGTTTACCATTAAAAAAATATGTATCGGGCCGCCAAATTTTGTCTAGCATCTTGAAAAGTATAATTAGCTATTAATTTGAAACAAAAACAATCGTAATTTAAATATAATAAGTTTTGCATGCCTTAATACTCAGCGAAAGGCTTTTTATAGGACCTTGGAAACTTAAGCGTTCATCCCTCCAGTATTGTCGAAAATAACAATCCATTGAATAGTCCATATCCATTTCAGAGACAGGTCCCATACTTCTGATTAATATATTAGTTCTTACAATGGTTGGTATATCTAATTGTAATCAATGGAGATTGGTGCATTAATTAAAGAAGAAAAACAATAAGTAAGGATACGAACCTTTTCCATGAGTTGGAAGTTGAGATTGTTCATATCTTTTTAAAAGATTTTCAAGAATTATGGATATGTTTTTGCTCAGCATATCGGACGAAGCCGAAAATAGCCGAATGGTACTCGTTTTAAATAACGTTGCATTATAATCATCATTTCCTTGATGTCTCAAGTCAAGAACATTATCCATTTTCGTTGGCCAAGTTGTTTGAACCGATCGTTTAATAAAGTTACTTTTATTATTTTCCTTAAATTCTGAGTATTTATTTCTAATGATTGTAGATTCAAAAATTTTTTTTGAATCATTTTTTGTGGAAAAATTAATATCGTTTGTTTCTTTCGGCAAATATAATTTCAAATTAATGAATTTCGAACCGATATAAGTGTGTTGTCTTTTCAATTTGTTCTTAGTCGAATTAAAACCGTTCGATGAATTCGGTATATGGCGTCTAGGCTCTAAGCCGCTGAAGGTGAAAAAATGTTTTTAAATGTATGTAAAATAGGCAATATTTTGTTTTTATTGCATACCGATTAAAGATAAAATTTAAATGGGATTCTGCTCGTGTCAAATTAAAAATTTGACTATTATTTACATCAATCAACCTTTTGTTCGGAACAAATCCTCGACAAAAGAGAATCAACTGGAATCTTGAATTATATTTAATTAACAATTTTAATAATAATAATTTGCGAATAGGAATTAAAAATCTTTAACTAATTCTCATTTTATTTGCTAGGTTAAATTAAATATTTCCTTGAATTAATTGATTTTTTTTTTTTTTAACTATTCTTTTTACTGCAAGTTATTGTAAAAGATTTACATGTATTTGTAATTCTTTTCGATATCCAAATTATTGTTTGGTGTGAAGTTTATATAAATCAAAAATAAATTCATCGCCATTATTACTATTTTGTCTTTGACTGAATAGGTTCGTATTTGTTTTCGTTACTACAAACGTTCGTTCCAGATGTCTAAACGTAAGAAATAACCATTAACAAAAAGATAAAATTTAATAAAAAACAAGTAAGAAAGTTACAATCGGCTTAAGCCGAATGTAAGATAATCGTCGCTTTCAAATTGATTTAAGTACACAAATTGTACAAAATTAAATTAATGCACAATATGAAATCATTCAGATTGAAATCCAAACATAATTTTTTTCTTATTGATAAAACAGATTTTCTTGGGCCGGAAGTACCACAACTTTCACCCCATCATTCCCATTATCAAAAATACGTTGTTTTTATAAATGTCCACTAAATAATGAAATGTCGTTGTATTTGAATAGTGCATGTAACTAATTTCACATACGATGTACCCCTGATTTTCATACAATTTGTCTAATTTTTGGTATATACATTCACCATTTTAATGGATACTAAATAATGAAAATTCGTTGAATTTGATTAATCACAATGGACCACATCGTTGCCCTGAAAGTATTTCTGTTGTTCAACCAATTTGGCCCATTTTACTTAAATTTTTCCAAAGATGTTGATGGTGATTATATCGATATATATTTTTTCAGGCCTCCGATCACGCCGTCTGGCTGTTAGACACCTACCGCAATAACTAATATATACTTTACCAATTCCATTGGCAACATGTAAAAAAATGTTAACACAAACATAAAAATAAGGTGATATTGCAATAATAAAAAACACATAATACGTTATTCCATTGCATTCTCCAAAAAATATTCTCATTAATTATTCATTCATTTCGCCATTATTCAAATTGTGCATGTTAAAATTTTATAATGGAAGACATTGGTTTATATAATAAAGTGTATTCTTAAACATACGCCTGGAGACATATTGTTGATGAATGAATGAAAGCAAAATAAAACAAGAAAGACATAATAGTCGGTCAAAACCGACTTATAATACCCAGCATTCAGTAATTTTATTGAATCATAAAAATTTTGCAAGAATACGAAATACCAGTAACTTTCAATGAGTTAAGTCATTAAAGTGAAATCTCATGTAAAAGGCCCATGAGATGCATCCGATTTCCCTCAAAGTGTATTAAGTTATGAAAATATCATAAAATCGTCTAAATTCCAAATTTCAATAGAATGTCATGAAACACTTGGCTATTATCGAAAGTAAATTTTCAATCGGAGTTCACGATATGGCTTTTTACAAAATATGTTCATATACCGAATTTCATTGATCTACCCGAAACAATAATCAAGTTATCGTGCTCACGGACAGACGGACAAACGGACAGGTGGATTGACGAATAGACGAACAACGGTATTAAGCCTTATTTTTTAATTCTATGAATATTTTTCTAAAAAACATATTGTCGGAATGATTATTTCTATGCATTACATAATTTGCACAAACCCATAAAGCCCTCAGTCTATGACTGATGGGTATAATTATATTTTATCATTCAACACATTTGAAAAGGAAAACAAAAATTTGTTTGTTAGTTTTAGTAACAATTGTTGTTACACAATTTTATTTATTTTTTTTTTAATCAGTGCAATTTTCGTACTTAGCCCAAATATGGTTGTTTTATCATCTTTATTGTGCTTAAATCTTGATAAATATATGCAACCTAAAGTATTTACTGCCAAATGCTAAAAGCAATTTAGTAAATGAGAAAAATTGATTGACATGTATTAGTTTTCAAATTCACATGAGCGTGGTTGAGCTCATTATTCTTTTTTTATGTTTTTCATCTCAAGCAATTATTTGAATTTACATTTGAGTTCTGATATTTATTAAAAACAAAAACAAATAATAAAAAATGAATTCTAAAATGTTTTTTGAAAATTCACTTGACCTGTAAAGTTGAATTATGTTTCACTCATAAATTACTCCATTCAACTTAAATACTCAAATGATGGGATTAAAAAAAATGTTAATTTAAACTTATTTGATGAATTTTAATTGTTCTTTCATTAATGTATATCCACACAATTTAATTCAATTAAACGGATATTAGGCTGATTCCCTAATGGCTTTTAGAAATATTGCAAGTATATTAAATTGTATGTGAATTAATTTCTGAGAAAAGAGGTCTTAACACAATAAAAAAAAGTATAAAACAAAAAATTTCAAATTATGCTTCAATATTTTTTTAAATTTTTTTCTTAGGTCTATTAACACACTTACCCGATATAAAAATATAAACAAACTTTTATGTGCATCATCTTTGTATAAATTCGCTTAGAATTAATATTTATGTCAAATTTGTATGCGGTGCGTATAGCAATGGTAGGGATACTAGTCGACCGCTTATAAGAATAGTTGATAACTCTTTGAGTATAAAATTTTTGGCGCCAAACCGTGAATATATATATTTAACTTAAAATAGAATTGCGCATGACCGCGTTGAAAATAATATAAACATCTACATATATATATATACTACATGCATATATTCAAAGTATAAATGGGATTTTTCTCAACTTACAGAAAAATTTAACTTAATGCAATTTAAGATTTCGAACATAACATTTGATGTAATTAAATTTATTTTTATTACGTCTTGTTTTAAATGTCATTATAAAAATTTGCAAACGAATCCTGTGACATGGATTGGCAATACACAATGTAGTCGGCAAATAATTGTGTTTCATACGAAAGTTACGTGATACTTGAAAAAATTTAATTTTAAATGTTGAAATTATATAAAGCAAAAAAAAGGTGAAGAGAAAAACGTTTTCAAATATCGATATAATTTTGGCCACTAGCATTTTGGGAAAGTGGTTATAGCTTAAGGGATCTGGAACAAATGTTTATGAATGCATAATGTACATTAAATTTTGTATGATTTGATTAAATTTGTCACCTTTTATTGGTTCAATATTTGTTGGTTTAATTTTGGTTCATTAAGTGTTTTATTCGTTTTTAAGCTGATTGTTGTTTCTATTGTTTTCACTGCTTTGCTTTGGGAACTTCGCATCGATCCAAAAAATATGTAAACGAAATCAGGCATACCACTTAAGTTTTTTAAGCGTAAAATTGCCCACAATGCAATTTAAATAATTTTAAATAAAGTTTTTAAGTCATTGAGTAATGTCAGTTATCTTATTATTCATACGAATTACTTATTCTTTATATATATACATTTAGCTTTTGTAAGTGAACCTTTTCTAACGTCCTATGTTTCAGGAGGATTTATAAATTTTAAGTCCAGTACTTCGATTTTTAAAATCAGTTGAGTGTTATTTTTAAGATTCTTATCTCTGCAATCATACAAATTTTAGAGGGCTTTATTTTTTAAAACTTTTAATGATATTAATCCTGACTCTGCTTTTGAATGAAAACAGTTAACGTCTACTTTATTGAAGTGAACGGGCTCGCAAACCTTTTCAATAACCGATTATATTGTAAATAGAATTGACAAACATTCTACGGTCGCATTACTTTTGTTCCTATATTGGGGAACATGAATCGCATTAGAAAATTATGCGCTTAACTCATTTATTTTAAAAAGCTAAATATAGAGAGGTATCTGAAACATTTCTACAATTGAATCCATCTTCGAACAGGACATTAAATGGCATCTTATTTTTATAGCCGCAAAATATTGAAATTTTAGAACGATTCATTCCAGTTTTGAATGATTTACGTAACGTTTTTTGCACATTCTAAAGGGCCTTGCTGTATAGGAAAATCGGTCTATAACTTCGCATGTAGAATATTAAGTTCCGATTTCACGGAAATACGCATAAAAGTAAGGTGTTTCAGCACATAGCAAAGTTCCAACTTTGCTCCTGTAGAATTAAGGACAATAAATAAATTGAATAAAATCAAATTAAAATCTGAAACATTTATCACAAATTTCTTCCTCTGGATTAGAAAAAAGTATTCGATTATGGTTCCGAACGGAAAAAGTGATTATTTATGTAGGAATAAGTCTGTTAAGTGGTATTATGTTTGGTGTACAAAATTAAATAATTAAATAACGAATTCTTATAACGGCGATCAATTACGTTACCTTTATAGCGAAAAATCCATTAAAATTACGTTTCGTCAAATAATAAAAACGAATTATATTCTCAAACAAACTAATCTGGAAATACCGCATATTCTGAAATCGCGAAGATATAAAATACTTCTGACAACAATAATTGAATAGAGTCAATAATCTAACCAATAAAGAAGATATGAAAGATAAAGTGAAAACGAAACGTTGAACGGATACTTCAGGTGAATTGATTTCATCCATATAGCACAAAATTCTGCATAAAAGGAGGGTTGTCCAAAAATGCACAGATGGATATAATGAATTGTAGGAATGAAAAGAAGACTTTTAATAAGGCAACTTGAATGGACATTCCCATTTAGTTGCAAGTTAAAACAAGATCGGAGTAATAGTCTGTGACCCATCAGTCATTCAATTCAAAAGGAGCATGAGATGGCAATTAAGCTCACTTTCAGTATTACAGCAATATTCGAAAAATTATCATATTTCGGTACAATGCGATGAAACACTTGGCTTTAACGCTTATTTACTAGAAATCGAAAGTGAAATTTCTAAGAGAGCTACCCAAAGTTATAAGACAATGTAATGGGATAAATTTAAAAACTATTATTATTATTATTAGAAGTAAACATCTGCCTTTTATGCTAATTTCCATGAAATCGGGAGTAAGCGTTCTATGGGACTTACTTGAAATTATTGACAGATTTTTCTCAAATTCTACAGTAACATATAGCAAAAATGAACAGCAAACATGCTTCAAAACTCTCTTTTCGGTAGCAAGAAATGAAACGTCTGTCTTTTAAGCTAATTTCTATGAAACCGGGATTAAAAGTTCGGGTAGGTCCCACCCGAAATTATTGATGTAATTCACGAAAATAAAAATAAGCGTTTTCAATTACAACTTTTCATTAAGAATATTAATTTATTAAAAACGGTTATTATTATAACGCTAATTAGTTCACATCATTTGTGCGAAGCTGCAGCCGTATATATAAAAACAGATTAGATTTTATCAGTCTCATTGATTATAAGTTGCTTTTGACTCCGTAGCTAAGGTACGCCTATATCCCAATCATACATAAACTTGGTATGCTGGGCAAGCTTATAACGCTTTCAGAAATACAATGTTGAATATCATTGCTACAAGTAAAAATTGCAATTTTCACTTCAGAAATTGAACGATAATCGGCATAGGCTAAGGCCGACAGTGTAATACACATTGTATTTTAGGAACTATTAGATTGAAGGTTTTCCACTCAAGCCCATTCATCTTGAATTAATTATATCGGAGTTAAATTAATTACAAATTTTTAATTAATTTCTATTTATGGATATCCCTTGAATTTATTCAAGATTGTCCATTATTACTTATCACATTGGTAATGCTGATATTACCTTAATTTAGACATTTCATTGACATATGCCATTTTTTTATTTTTCTTATTTTCGCCAGATTTTTATATGGGTATCCATTAATATCCCTAGATCACGTTCATCCTTCAATCAAAAACGGGTTATATTAATGACCAGCAATTATTAAATTTGAGTGACTTTTATTGTTCTAATACTTACCAATTTTTAAAGACTTTTTATATCTCAATAATATCTCAAATACAAAAATTGTCGATATTTGTTTGCTGGAGTTAACCTTCAATTAACTCAAACATTGACCATGTTTACTAATATAATTGGTAAATTCTGTATCAAATTAATTTCGAAATTGCATTGCCATATACTGGTTTTTTCTAAAGAATTCGGCATAAACACCTTCACTTTACCCGATACCTGTAATAACATCCGATAACGGTAATTTTTGGATATAAATATATATATAAATATTATTACATTAGACCAAATATAACTTTTAAAAAGTCATAGATTCATCCACTACCTAGTTTCAGTTAATGGTAAATGTATTAAATTATTGTTTGCGGACTACGTTTTAAAGTTTTATAGTTTTTTAACAATTTAATTGAATTATTCACACTGTTACAACATTTATAGTATAGGACAGAAAATGCGAATATTAAAATTATTAAATATATCAATAATTGTGATGTATCTAAACTGGTGGATATACAAAATGTTCATGTTCTGGAACAATATCAGGATTTATCATAAATAATTTTTTTGTATTGGTGCTCAAAAAGTAAAATGTTATCGATAGTACCTGCAAAAAGAAAAAAGTCGAATGTTACAAATGTTGTATATATGAGATTAAAATTGATCGTTGGTAGTTAAAGTAATATGAGATAAAATTTAATAATCATTCTATTGACGTACAAACTACTTTTGAGGAATTTTGAAATTAAATAAATAAAACACATTTTATTTTAAATTTATATTTATTTTAATATTCAATTGTAAATGTTCAATTTATATTTTAATTGTTATTTTTTCAATTTGATGTTTATTCCTATACAATTTCTCAAGCTGATTTTTGTATATAATTTTTATAAAGACTTGCTTAACAATTATTTTAATTAAAATTAATTTAGAACTTACGCTCAGCATTCAAACCCTTTTTTCCATAATGTTTGTTTGCTACTGTATACTAATTACTTTGTAAAGTCTGGTTTATTGATTTAATATATTATAATAATACTTACTTTTTCAAATACTATTAATCTTTCCATGTGTTTATGACATTATTTATATTTACTTTTTATGTAGTATCTATACTATAAATTATATATTTCAAATAAATTCACAACAGTTAACGTTTCGGTAGAAATGCATTTAAAATCAATTTGGTATTGCAATTACAACATTATAAATTTTGTGCACACCAATTAGTAATTTTCAATTCAATGAAACTTCATTTAATGTACATAAAATTGCTTTGTGGTCTAATACATTTATTTTTATAAAACATGTTATTACAAGTTGTGTTATGTACTATTCCTGCGTTTGAATTTTATTTCTTTTTTAATTCATTTTAGTGCAATAAAAAACTTCAATTAAATACATGATTCATTGTTCTTTAATAAACTGGGAAAATTAATTCATATCTTTTAACTGGCTCTACTGGTTATTATTTATGTGAAATAAATTAAATTATTCCAATTTCCACTCAAGGTTTCATCGGTTATTTGTTTTAATCCACATGAAAAATTTACCAGTTTATCCGATTCAAAGAAATTAATGTATATACAACATCCAAGTCTATAACTCTAACAATGATGTTAGGAAAAATTTATCAAATCAAATATTCGATTGTAAAAATTATTAAACTTATAAAATTCATTTATTAACATGAAACAACTTCTTGACTTCGAAATCTTACAAAAAAATAAGAATTCGCGTGGCTAATTTTGATGGTTTTAATCATTTCATTCATGTTCATCGACACATGCATGACAGTTATGTTTCAAATTTAATTTCTTAATTAAAAATTGTTTTAAGTGAAAAATTGAATATTTCTGTACCACAGTTATGTATTCCTTACTTCAAATCAAAAATATAAAAATTATTGGAAAAATAATTATCATCATAAATGGGAATGAATTTGAAGTGGTATATTTATCGGCTTGCTTTATTTAACTAAGGATGTTTGTAAAATATTGTTACCTTCATTTGTTGATTCATTTTTTGGTTCGTTTGATTTTTACAATCTCTTAACAATTTTTATGTTTTTATTTCTAAAATATTAGAATTTAATAGTATAATCCTATATAAAGAAGAATAATTGAAAATAAAAGTCAAACTTTCTTAGTGACAAGGACAAAGCAGAATAATATAAACAAGAAGTTTTACAAAAGTTCAATTGTCTATCTCAATTTGTTGAACATATATATGAGAAGAAAGGCGAACAACATGTGATCACCGTCAAGCAACACTAGGAAGAAAAAGGGAAACTAAATTTCTGAACTGGTACAAGTGTACGCGCAAAATGGCAAAACATCTCAAGCATAGCAGGCCAGGATGATAAATTCGTCATTGCATAATGAATAGCAAAAATTTATTGAAACATATTTAGTTCATATAATTTATATATTGACAAAAATAAAATTAAATTTTATCATAGTTAAGTTTTTTGTGGCCTTTGTCAGAATTGGAAATCTTTTCTTTAAAATAAGCAAATAATATAAATTTTTAATTATCTTAATAATACAAAATAAAATTTAAAAAAAATTTATAATACTCATTGGCTATTTTTTTTTTTTTTTTTTTTTTTTTTTTTTTTTTTTTTTTTTTTTTTTTTTTTTTTTNTTTTTTTTGATTATAATGTATTTGAATTTTATTTTCATTTTTCCAATTAGTAGAGTGCGATAGGCATTTGATATTAAACATACTAATTGTTTAAACAAATAAACAACCACGAATATTGTACTGGAAAAAAAATCTATTAATTATTTAATAATTTAACTGCATAGTTTTATTTTACATTTGTTCTTTATGTTGTAACATATAAATGTTAATATGACTGTAAGAACAAAAGTGCATGAGTATTTTTAATGTGCGACAGCTACTTTTTCATACAAGTGAATACGAAATTCATTTACCTCCATATTTGCATTCAACATTGACTGTTAAAGTAACATAAAATGAACAGTACCTTCAAATAGAAAGTAGATTTTGCTTATATTATAAAGTAACTTTTTGTCATTTATACATAATTGTGGTATATTTTATAATTCTTATTGTATTTTCATTTAAAATTATTTTTTTGAATTCAAATAACATGGATTACATTTTTAATACAAAATGTTTTTGATTTGATATTAGTTTCATACTAAGTTTCTATTAGAATGATATATTTTTGATAATTTATGAATACATACCTATCCTATTAACTTACTTAAAATTTTATTTATTTAGAATATTCTTTCTCCAAAATATTTAATTATTTTTATTTTTAATTTTTTCATTTGTGCATATATATATGTATATAACTTCATATTAAGCCATATGCACAAATATGTTTCTGTGTTAATCATTACCGAAAAATATCGAATTTCAGCATTTCATTGCATTTATGTGTTAAAGTAAACTTTTGGTATTATAATTCCAAACACAAAAGACTCACTTCTAATTTAATTTAGTTCTGATCTTTTTTCCATGCTTTAAATTGACAGAATTTTTTATATATCTCCTCCAATTTCAAAAGTTTTTTAATGCGTTACGTTGAAAAAAGGGTTATTTATAATAATTCACTATCTTTAATTTTTTTTGATACTTATTACATATAAACAAATAAAATTAATTTTGTAGATTAAAAAATTTGTTAAAATTAGATACCTTAGTACATTATTTACGGATAAACCTATAAATTATTTATACGACAGATAATTTCACCAATTCCCTTTAACTTCAACTACTATTGTATTTCAAATGAAATTTTTATTATTATATTTACAAATTTCTTCTCAAACACTCTTTAATTTGTAATTGGTACACATATGTTAATTTCTATATTATATCTATACCAAATTATTATAAATATTTTAATATAATGTGATTATATTGTCTTTTCAAATTAAAAAAATAATTTTAACAAAATTCGTTAATTTAATTGAAATAAATACGATTCTTCCGAAATTAATTAATTTATAATTTAAACCAAAACCAAAAAAAAAAAAAAACTTTTCTCAGGAAGTACAGTATTGCTCAATTATGCTCTAATTATGATAAAGAGAATTTAGTTNCAGTATTGCTCAATTATGCTCTAATTATGATAAAGAGAATTTAGTTGACATAATATACATCAGTCAAAGCCAGTCAATATACAACATACATTCATATTGTGATTGTTGTTACTTAATGAATTACATTTTGAGTTTTACTGATAGAAAATGTCTATATATTAGTTGATCTATAGATTTTCGTATTTTTAATATATTTTCTTTGTGAGTTAATATGGTGAGAGAGAATTCTGAGAGATGTACACATGTAGTTTTTTTTTTTAACGTATTGACAGTTTGGTTAAAACATAACAAATATTTTTTTTATTTTATAAACAATTTCGATGAAATTAATATAAAAGTAATGATCAAATTAACATATCAACCAAGATTTTTATTTACATATATATAAATTTGTATTTGCTAAAATTTTTGTATAAAATCACATTGAAAGGATCGGCCGTTTCCGTCAATAAAGTTGCTTCAGAATTTTTGTTGTTATTGTGTTTGTCAGTACTTTACAGAATACCACTTTTCTGTATTTTACAATAGCTGTTATTTTACCCAAAACCAAATTAATGTTTAATTTGGCCATACAAATATATAAATGTATCTAAGTAATATGTTTTTCCGACTTTTTAATTTTTCAATTTATCCAATAAACGTTATTCC